>JAMPIV010004382.1:207500-298015 GCA_024509875.1 Oreohelix idahoensis
TGTTTAATTTCAAAATAACATGTAACACATTTATTAATCAATTAGTTTTAACAGATTAAAATAGCGATGAAATGATGGTAAATTTTAGATGAAAATTAAAGTCGTCTTCATTGAGACTTGGTTTGAGGATTGATATTGAAAAAAAATTATGTCCTTTTCCTGTGTCCTAGAACTTAACTGATCTAGGTGAGTCCTGCAGCCGAGGTTTCGTCAATTCTTTTGTGATGAGGGCACATCTCCACACAACTTGCCCAATTTAGGCGGTTGGTGTTGGTTCTCTGCTTTTAACTCATAACTATCCTGCAGCTTCGTAACACGAACTGTCTGGTAGCTTCGTTCCACAAACTTTAGACAAAAATAACAAGAACAAATACCTCTGCTAAGTACATTTTTGGGCTGCAAATTAACAGGCGCATTGTCTCGCTGTCCACCCATCAATGTTAGTCTCTCTGTATAATTAAATTCTTTTTCGAGTATACACAGCGTACCTCAGGGAAGATGCTTAGAAATCCCCAATATTCTTCTGGGTATTAAACTGATAAAATGTCAAGTCAGTCCTATTTTATGGCTCTGAAACATGGAGAAAAGCAAACACAACAATAAAAAATATGCATAGTCACATAAATAGGTGCTTGTGTAAAATAGAAGAATGAAAATGTGGAACTGATGACAAGATCACTAATGTGGAACTGATGACAGGAACCAGACAAGTGCCAGTGGAACAACTGATGAGAAGGAGAAGCTGGCGATGGATAAGGGGCACATCGAGGTAACCTGTGGATAGCGTTACGTCCTTGCTCTGGAATCCTCAGTGTAAAAGAGGCAGTGGTGGTCCAAGAAACACATGGAGAAAAGAAATGGAGACAGAAGTGAAAATGATTAGGAAGACGTGGAAAGAACTTGAGCTGATGGCACCTGACAGGAGGCATGTGTTTGTTGAAGACCTATGCTCCTTGGGGAGCTAAAGGATATTGATTAATTTATTTGTTTTTCTTATTAAGTTAATGAACTTATGACTGTCTCAATAGAGCCTCTTAAGATTCCAAAGAGATTCACTAAGTACGGTTTCAAAAGTCTTTTCATAGTCCACAAATCCAGCGTTAAGCGTTGAACTCGATTCGAAGCCCTGTTCTGCCTCTATATTCAGTGTAGCGTCTGCTCTGTACATGGTCTATTTAGTTTAAAAACGGATTGTTCCTTCTTCAACTGGCCTATCTATGGCTTGATTTAATCTTTTCATGGATGATCCTACTTAAGGTTTTTTTTTTCGGATGCTGATAGTAGTGTTATTCCTGAGTAATTTGTACGCTTTTGTCAATCTCCCTTAGTTAGTAACCTGACCAGAAACCTCCCTTCAAGTCTACTGGTATTTATTCTCTCTCCCAGACTGCGCCAAATAATTTCTATAATATCTCTGTGGAGGTGCTAATGTCTGCATTCATGGCCTCTGCCCTAATGCTATCTTTTTCCATGAAGTATCAATAACTTTTCTGCATTTGCTCTTATTGCAGTCATCTTCACATTTTTCATCACTTTTCCGCATAACATTCTCATATCAAAATTTTCTGGATCCTGATTTGTTTAATAGTCTTTCTTTGCCCGTTGCGCTCACACAAAGTAATATGTCGCAGATTTCTTTTCTAATTCATGTAATTTGTAATGAAGTTGGCTTTGTTGGCTGTGTGTTAACTGTTTATTACAATTATTTCATTAATCTTCACATTGTTAATTGATGACATGTCTCAATCGCTAAGAAGCCTCTTGTTATTTTTTGTTATTTGCATCTTCGAGACTACCATAAGGAGAACTGCCTTAAGGATCTATGCTTCCATTGTGGGTAAAGACTAGTCCAATAATTTAAAAGTTGTCCCCATGTGTTTTTCCTCCTTATTTTTTTAAAGGACATTTAAAATGTCCTTTCCTTTTTTTCGAAATTGTATGAGATCAATAATTTATTTCACAGATGTTTTCATTTTGTCTTCTTTTTCACTTATAATTACATTATCCACGGTTTAATCTCCAACACCTTGACTTTTATTTAACATGAACAAAATATCCCTTCTGGCATCAATGATTTATTTACGGAACTAGGCTTACAGATGTCGATATGGCCAAAGATAAGGCAAAAGGCAAGGGCTATAAAGTAGTTTTTGAACACTTCACACATGCTTCTTCTTCTTCATCGATCCTTAACCACAGACCGTCAAAGTAGTCAGTGACCATCACGCCTAGTGGCGTCTTGTAGGGCAACAACAAATTGATTCCACTTTGCACGGTCGGTGGCCATCCTTCGTACAGTGCCCCAACTCTGGTTCATTCTTTGCATCTCAGCCTCCACAGTCCTCCGCCAAGTTGTTTTTGGTCGGCCTCTCTTTCGCTTTCCTTCAGGGGTCCAAAACATAGCTGTTCTTGTGATGGCATCGGGGTCTCTTCTGAGGACATGACCAACCCAGCTCCAGCGTCTGCCAGCTATGATGGTGTGCATGTCCTCTTGCTTGCCACGAGTAAGCAGATCTTGGTTGGTGATGGTATTCGGCCAAAAGATGCGGTGAATTTTTCCCAGGCATGTTGTGTGAAAAGAGGACAATTTTGACATTTCCTTCTCTGTGACTCTCCAGCATTCCGCACCATAGAGAAGCACAGAAAGCACGCAACTCTGGTATAATCTTAATTTTGTGCTTGTGCTGTATTGGGAGGACTTCCAGATGTTATTTAGGCTAAAGAAGGCTGTTCTTGCCTTATTCATTCTGATGTTGATGTCTTTGCCTGCCCCACCGTCTGGTGTTACTATGCTTCCTAGGTATGTGAAGGTATCTGTCTGTACCAGTTGCTGATTCCTTACTGATATGGGCTCAGGGTTGCTCACACTGAGCGTCATGACCTCAGACTTCTCTAAATTGATGCCCAAGCCCACCCGCTGGCTAATTTTATTAAGTCTATCCGTTTTCTCCCGGATGTGCCGATGTGAATGCGCCAGCAGTGCAATGTCATCTGCATATTCCAGATCTTCCAATGTAGAGAATGTAGTCCATCTTATTCCTCTTGGACTGCCCTCTGTTGTCTGGCGCATCACCCAGTCTATGACTGTTAAAAATAGAGTGGTTGATAAGGGGCATCCCTGTCGTACTCCTGTCTTCACCTCGAAGGTTAGGTTGCTCTGCCCAACACTACACGTAAAGTTGGCATAGAGGCTTTTTATGATTGACACTATGCCGCTTGGGATTCCATAAGCCCTCAGTATTTTCCATAAACTGTCCCTATGTATGCTGTCAAAAGCCTTTTCAAAATCAACAAAATTTATGTAAAGCTGTCTTTGCCATTCTGAGCACTGCTCTATAATGTTCCTGAGAGTGAATATATGGTCTACACATCTTCTGTTCTTTCTAAATCCTGCTTGTTCTTTCCTCAGTTTGTAGTCTACTGCCTTTGAAATTCTCTGTATAATTATCCTGCCTAGTATTTTGCTGGGAACTGAGAGAAGAGTGATTCCTCTCCAATTATTGCAGTCTGCAAGATCTCCCTTTTTGGGCAATTTGACAATTATTCCTTTCTTCCACTCTGATGGTGTTGTCCCCGTTTTCCACACTTGTGCAAATAGTGGTTCTAATAGTTCTGCTGCTAGCTCAGGGTCTGTCTTAAATAGCTCTGCATTTAAGTTATCATGGCCCGGAGCTTTACCGTTCTTTAACCCTTTGATTGCTGTGATGATTTCTTCTTTTCGTGGAATGTCTGTATTTACATCTAGATCGTTTTCAGCCTCAGGAACATTCATTTGTGTCTCTGGTATTTCTTTGTTCAGCGTTTCTCTGAAGTGCTCTGCCCATCTTGTTTCCTGTCCCTCTGCTGTCTTGATGAGATTTCCTTGCTTATCCTCTTACTAATGTAATATTGTTTGCACCTTGTTTTCCGCTGATGAATTTAGTTATTTTGTATACTGTGCTTTGTTCATTTCTCTTCACACATGCACAGACATGCAAACATACATACACAATCGCAAGAACGTGTTTATATACTGACGACATGCCAAAGATGTTCGGCAAGTTGGAAAAGATTACTCACCTGCAACCTATGGAGGATAGAAGAGATAGCAGAGCCCAGCAACAAGCAGAAATTCAGGAGGCTGATAGACCACCCAATGCACCAGAGAATAAATGGACTTGGAAGGGGAAGACTGAAGCGAAGCAACTTTGTAGAGACAGTCAAAACAAAGATGAGAGCAGACCCCATTAACGCAATGTCAACAGCTACATCAATATGTACTGCACACAAGCTACCAATTACGAAACAACAGTGCTTCCCTGAAATGATAGAAAACATTCCTTGTATTGAGAAAAAGAACAGCCAAAATGAAACAGAAAGGAGAGTCCTAACCACAAAATATATAGAGAAACATTACCCAAGCAACACCTGGATCCATGCGTACACAGATGGATCAGCAACTAATGCAACAGAAGATGGGGGTGGAGGAGTCTTCCTGAGCTTAACAAATGGCACACAAAAGAAGATAGCAGTCGCAACAGGGAAATTTTCAACTAACTTCAGAGCAGAGGCAGAGGCCTTAAAAACTGCATCGGAAATTCTAATGACAGAAGAAAGCTCAGAGAGACCAGTAGCTATCTTCTCAGATGCGCTGAAAGTGATTACAACATTGAAAAGTCAAAGTAATGCTGAACTGGATGACCTAAGAGCAACACTTCACAGACTATGTCAGCAGTACAAAAGAGTTGTGATACAGTGGATCCCTTCTCACTGCAACATCCCTGGAAATGAAGAGGCTGACAGATTGGCAAAGGAAGGGGGAAAACTTCCTCAACTTGACACAAATATAACCTATGAGGAGTCCAAGAGTTCTATCAAGCGCAGATACACGCACAAGTGGGAAGAAGAGCATCCAGGCCACACACAAAATGATCCTTATTACCAGCTCAGCAGAAGAGAACAAGTGGTAATCTTCAGACTTCGCACAGGTCATAACAGATTGAGATACCATCTATTCAACAAACTAAAGATAGGAACTACTGATGAGTGTGACTGTGGCACCGATAAAATGACTGCCGAACATCTGCTTCAAAGGTGCCCAACATATGAGGAACAGAGAAAACGCATATGGCCATCACCAGTACCATTCCTGGAGAAAATCTACGGAGATATCAACAGTCTCAGGCTGACCACTGCTTTCTTTGAACTTATTCAAGTTGACATCTGAGGGTGAACGAAGAAGAAGAAGAAATCTTAATTCCTGTGTGAATACCCACACGCAGCCCAAACGAACGTTTAATCCCAGTACCAGACAATTCCCAGTTTTTTTTACAATAATCACCGTTGCGTGTTCTTTTGTGACTTTGTATAGTATAATATGGTATGATATGGCCAAGGTCAATGTTTCACGAACAGCGGCAACAATAACTGGTGCAATGAGTCCAGATAAGTCTGTAAACATTTCACAAGATTTAGTCACAGTTTACATCCGTTCAAGAGGCTACTCCATTTGATCACAGCGACGTTCCAAACTAATGAACGCGTCGCAGTGTGCAAAGGGAGATGCAACAACCAGATCTCCCCCCCCCACCACCACCACGGTAATGTGCAGTGTTGTGTAATGTAACATAGCATGATGGGAAAAATTACAAACTATTACAATCTGTCAGGATCATATTTTTTAGTAATCTAAAGCTGTTTGAGATAAAAAAAAATCAAAATAGCAAGAAGTCATCAATGTCGCGAGACGCATGTGCCCAATATCTTAGTGGAATCGAATACAGCGCAATGCGAAGGTCAGCCAATGAGAAGCAGTGCGAACTTAACACGGCGAGTCTAGGAGTGTAACAAAGATGGAAATTATCAAGTGTGCAAATGTGTTCGTCTTTCCTATGGAGACATGAAAATTCGGATGGATTATAAACAATAAGACCATCACATTTAGATATTAGAGAGCATAAGCTTCGTCCAGATACAAATATATTTAGTAAATGTGCAGTACAACCAGAGATAATTGAGGTTGAATGCAGAAACCCGTGAGTCGTACAGACTTTTGCACATTCTCGTTAGTTATAGTAAATTATACAGTAGACTGAAGTAAACGGAAATTATAAGGAACGACAACTCTCAATCGTCCTGTTTAAACAAGACCAAGATGGAGATAATCGGATGAATATTAAAGGAGTAGGATAGAATGGAAGTTGGAACAAAAACACACTTGGCTAACTCAGATCGATTTTACCGAGAATTGAGATGGACGGATAACCTATGACATCATTGCTTCCTCGTCCGGAAGACAAGGGGGGTATAAAACGGAGAGAAAAGGTTTGAATAAGCAATCACCATCAAAACTGTTCAGACGCATAGAAAAGGACAGAGCTCACAACCAAGCCTTTTGCCATCGGCATGCGTGTGCAGCTTGCCAGGCCATTGATGTCCTGTGTGTATTTCTGAATTGAGGGTTAAATCATACATTACTGTCAGCATGGTTGGGTATACCAATGATAGCCAGAGAAGCATTCGAAAATCTCACTTCTATATTTGGAAAACATGACCTTTGCATCAACGCATTGAATCTTTAATTTAGAACACTGAAAATTCACTTCGCGCCAAGAAGACAACCAGACCTTGCCAGAGTTAAGAATAGCAGCATATTTCATTTACCAGACCGGACCTTGTTTGAGCATCTTGAGTACTTAGAGCTCAGGAAAACTATACCATTTTAACTCGGAAAACCGGAATCTGAGGAAACTGTAACACAAAGTCAGAGTGGGAACTTACTGCTAAAATAACAACACCCCAGACCACGTGTAAGAGGCATCGTCAAGCTGCCTTAAACTATTTCTCTAAGCCAGCAGTCTGTGAGCCTAAAGATTGGCGTAAGTTGTACATTTTAAATTCTATATTTTGCACTATTAACACGTGAACTAATATGTATATACTGACATGTGAATATTAATATGTGAAAATTGCTAGTGGATGTCCAAGTCATTTGAGGCTCGCAACCTCAGCATATAGAATGATGATTTCATGAACCACCACTGCCAGGGCTGGTGACTGCTTTATTGCGAGTTTCTTATGAATGTTTTTTTTTTCGCTCAATGGGATTAATTCTCAGTGAGGGTAAAGGTTCTGAGGTAGATGGTTGGTTGAATGAAAAGAGGGGGGCACATCAGTGTGTGTCAGGAAAACGCAGTACTCAAGAGGGTATTTGTTCTCTTCTTTTGTGACACTAGTTGGTGGTACCAGTTGAAGGTACTATCTCTGGAACAAGTAAGCATATAGAGCCTGAAGTCGACGCTAGACACCATCATCAGACGGGTCTTAGAGACGCGGGACCAGCTAGGTAGTTACTCCCTGACACTTCTTGGAACGTGCTCCAACTTTCAAACTTGACTAGTGACGAGTGTGATCCAGTCATCTATCTGCAAAGACCCAAACATCAGCTGGAACAAAAACCTCACTGGCAGCTAAGTAGAAACATAAAAGCTGCCAAATGAACTATCCATTTTTTAACACCATAACATCACCCAGTGATGACAACTGTTTCTATGAGGAATTTTTCATTTTTATAACTGTTAAAACATAATTGATTATTTATTTGTTACTTGTATAAAGACAAATTTAAAGTTCATTTAATCATTTTTGAATGTACTACATCCGTATGTCTCAGGCAATTTCTTAAATATACTTAAACAGAGCTATACGATAATAATAAGAGGAATTCCGCTGAATGAACGAGCTAACGAATTATAAGTAAACTCTATCCTTCACAAAAGTTGACGGCAGATACTAGAGTTAACATTTGCTCAGCCTCATGGAGTATTGTTCTCGCTGTTCTGAATATCTTGAGGTAGAAGCATCATTATCTTTCTACCTACAACTCTGCCAAAAGTAATCTTGTGCGAAGGTAGACACCTTTGAAGACCCACATTAGTTACTCTTGAGCTTTGGCCACTGTTGGACCACTGCTGCAGAGCTAAAGGGAGGCAACCCGTAACAGAGTTCCAGAGTTTAAGATGTAACTGTTGACACATTAACGTCATACATAACTTCAAATCCAGAGGAATAAACCGGCATCTTTTAATGTTTAGGTTCTTATTTACAGTTAGTACAAATAGTTATACCTCTACACCTCACGGTAGAAGGGGAACGACTAAGTAAAGTACAAATAGTTATTGTTAATGTTGAACAGAATCCATATCATTGCACTCCAGGCAAACCCATAGGTGCTCAGTTTCCCTCAGTATATATCGAAGAGTGTGAATACTAACTGTTCCTGTAACTCGCTGGTTGTGTACATGACTCTAGTACGTCCATCTCTGCTAGCCTTACGTTTGATGCCAAATTCCAACCGTCTTAACCTTGATGACTCGTCTATTACAGTGTCATTCCCTAACAGTACAAATAGTGTTAAAAATGTCTGTTCAATTTAAGATGGCGCCTCTAACTCATAGACGCACGTTTGGTTTCATGGATATCAGATTTTGGATCTCACATGGTCAGTGGATCGGGAGCAACGATACACGTAAACATGCTGTTTGGTAGTTCGGAATCGAGATAGTAAAATAACTTTCTGAAAATGTCCCAACTTTAGTACTTTTGATCGTCAATGACTATACCGTACCACTATGTTTCCTAGCTGTCTTCAGCTATATCTCCTCGGGCTTATTCCTAATATACAATCAATCGAACGTGGTGCTTATAAAGTTTATAAATATTACACACATAACAGTATGTATCAGGCACTCGTGAGAAATAAAGAAGTAGAAAACTAGACAACAGAAAAGCAACAGAAGTGATAGGCTTGCCGGTGACTCGAACCCAGGGACTTCCGAACAGCAACACCGCCTAGTTACGGAAGCGAATCGCACTCTCATCTCTGCCTACTAGGCACCTCTTGTCTAGATTTATACTTCTTTATTTCTCACGAAACATACCTTTATGTGTGTAATACTTATTTACTGCTTACAGGCCTCGGGTTCCCCTCTTTGTTTATTTAAATGTTTATAAAGTTTCTTTCTTTTGCATTACTTCAATAAAATAAAGAACTTGTTATCAATACTTTTCCTGTTCTAAATGGCTTATAAATACAGTTGTACAAAATACACCATAACCAAACAAAAAGGTAATTTTCCTTAGAAATGTACCCTAATATAACCTGTGTCTAGGTTGAACGAGTCGCACCTCGCCAAAACCAGTCAATTTATTTTTTTAAGTTATCAACCTTTGTGAGAATTTTTTACGTATTCATATCCGTTTATCGTTACAAAGCTGCATCCTACCTGTACGAGCCGCCTTAAAGTAATCTACTCCAAAGTTTTTGTGATTGTTATGTATCAGCTATTTGTGTACTCTGTCACCTGATGTTCCACTTGTGAACCAACATGTTTGAAATGTCTATCGTCGTTTCAGTAAAGTTACCTCTTCTTTTACTATTCTTGCAATCTGTCTTCTAGCCCGTTCGTTAATGTGTTCTGCCACACCATATATACGCTGATAAGATAAGGTCTACAGTTAGTTGGCACGCCCAGCCATACAGGCTCACATATATCTGCACGTAAGTCCACACATTTGCGCATACGCACACATATATACACATATAATTCACACTCGCATACAAATATGCACAAATGCATCTACACTAGGGTTCCCATTCGTCCCGTTTTTCCCGGGACAGTCCCGTTTTTTGATAAAATGTCCCGGTGTCCCGAATTTATTCCAAATGTCCCGCTTTTTAAGGGTCCTTCCTGAAAAAAAAAATTTTCAACGATAAATTCAGATGTTCGCAAACGAAGTGCAAGGCAATAATCACCAATGTTATTGCGCCATTTGCGACAAAGCAGATTGATGAAGAGCTAAAAGAAGCTCGTTTCATATCAGTATTAATCGACTCATCAAACTACTTGGACAAGAAGTTAGTGCCTCTGGTCGTGAGATATTATCATGCAGCAAAAGGTGTGAAGGTGTTGGAGTTAGGTTGTCCTGCACATGTGATACATAATGCTGTGCAGACTGCTGCGGATAGCTTACCTATTGATCTCCAGTTAATAATTAACAAAATTTACCAGCATTTCCACATTTATTGTGTACGAGTTGAGGAACTCAAATCATTTTGCGAATTCACCAATACATAATATAAAACTGTTTTGGGTAACAGCAAGACAAGATGGCTCTCTCTCTCTTGCCTGCAGTCCAGAGAGTTATTGACATTTTCCCTGCATTGAAGTCATATTTCCTTTCCATTCACGAATGTCCTACAAGTCTCAAAAATTTCTTTGAAAATCCACTTTCAATTACACTCCTGCATTTCATTGCCAGCCAGTTAAAAACCTTTTCTGATACCATCAAATGTGTTGAAAAGCAAGAGACAACAGTAATTGAAGTGAAGGATGAAGTAAACAAACTGGTGGAAAAATTAAACTACAGGAAGGCAGAAAAGTTTCTTACCACTACTGTGAGAAATCAGTTGCAAGAATGAGAAAAAGAAGGACACATAACAGTTGAAAAGTTTCAAAGCTATGCAGTAGATTTCTATGACACCTGCATTGAATATATTCAGGAGTGGTGTACACCATTTCTTACGCCTCTTCAGTCTATGGATTGGATCAATTTGAAGGGAAAGGAGTCTGTGACTTGGAAGAACATCCAAGAAAGCTACATATTCATGAAGACAGTGTCACCAAATTTTACTGTGAATGAAGAGGACTTATTTGATGAGTTTGCATGTGTGAAAAATATTGTGAAAGCAAATTTGATGTGTGGAATGAACTGAAGGATCAAAGTGTCATTGAAAAATGGTGTGAGATGTTCGCTCATTTTACAAAGCAGGATATAAATGGTGAGAACCTGAAATGCCTAGTTAGTGTTTGTTTGGCACTGCCAGGATCCAATGCAGCTGTTGAACGTGTTTTTTCATTAATAAATGCGCTTTGGACAGACGAAAAAAAACAGACTTAAAATTGAGACAGTGAAAGCTTTAACCATTATAAAGACTCATTTTAAGGATTTCTCTTGTGCTGAGTTCTATGTCCAAATATCAGAAGAAAAAAAAACTTCTTGAACAGGCCCATAAATCTGATAAATATTCTGATGAATCCCAACGGGCTGATCACCCGTTTGCCAGTCACTTTGATTACGGAAACAACAACAAACGGATTGATTTGTCGTTGCCCTAAAGACGCCATTAGGCGTGATGGGAACAACGGCAAAGAAAATCTATTCGCTGTTGCCCTTAAGACGCCACTAGGCGTAATGGCCACTGACTGCTTTGCCGGTCTTTGGCTAAGGACGGAAGAAGAAGAAGAAGAAGATTCTGATGAATCTGAAATATAAACTTGACTATTGTGTATTTTTTAAAGGTGCGATTTTTCTAATTAAGTATGTTTGTAATATAGAATTCTTTTTTAAAGTGGAAGTTGTGTTAGTTAATGTGTGTATTTTTATACCAGTATCTTATTTTAAGTGCAACATATAATATATGATAGATTTATTTGTGCTTTACCTTAATTTTTAACATGTCCCGTTTTTTTACAAAATGTCCCGGGTTTTTTAGGTAAAAATTTGGAAATGTCCCGGTTTTTAAACAAAACATTATGGGAACCCTAATCTACACACACGACATAAAAACAGACCACGGGTCAGCATAAGATAGATGTCAATCTTCCGCTAGCCTACATGGCTTAATTGGGTAGATCTCTAGATGATGAGAGAAACAAGAGAAAGAAATTTAAAGCCGGAGATATTTTTGACTAGCTCTCTTCTCCAAGCATTTAAAAGCGTTGTAGCTCTAGGACTAAAGGTACTTTTTCCACTTTCCCAGTGAAAACTCACGAGCTGGGTTACAAAAATTTATTTTAATTGACTACTGCATTGGTTTGGTTTTGAGGACTATCTTCACTACACCGGACAACTCAATCAGTGCTCCGATCTCCTCCCTTAGATCACACAAGGACATGACAACTGCATGAGATAGGAAAGCAATCTTTTCTTAAAATTGAGGTTAACATTCAGTAAAACATACTCTAGTTTGAATTTTTCACCACTTACAAATACATATAGACTTCCAAATTCATAAAACCCTAAAAAACATTAATATATATATATCGACACGTTACGAGTGTGAGTTAGAAGACCCTGACAACCTGGCAGAGAATGAATGGAAGCGAAGCAGTCAGGAAATACAATACTCCTTTGTCTTCAGCGCAGATTTTTTTGTCTTTCATTCCTAACAGGGTTTTCAACATTCACGATGATGAAAATATTTGCTTCTATTTTCCTTCGACTTGAAATCCTCGAAATCCGATGTTTAAAGGTGCAGAGCCTGGCATACCCACATGACTCAGGGACATGCCTTGTTTGGTTTCCTGTTAAGTCCACGCAATTTGTTTGTCGCTGGTCAACCAGACTGTTTGTTTACCAGACTGTATGTTTGCAATGATACACGTTCGATGGTCGTTGCTTGAGGTCGTTGTAGTGCTCGCTTCAGACCCATGAGAGAGTTGTATTCGTGTTGAACAAACTGGTTCAGGGTAACTTGAGTTGGTCATCGATGTAATATAATCAATTCCGTGGTCAGGTATTTTATTAATGAAGGCTACTGTTTTGATTTGTCCTGGAATACCAAGTAGAGCGGTGATGAGGAATTCAATATAACATAGAACAAATTCTCAATCCTTTCCCTTTTCTGCACTCAGCAACCAGGAAAAAAGCTACAGAGTTTCATATATGTGTTCTTGCGTAGAATAGAAGGATTGAAGTGGTACGACAAGATCACTAATGTGGAGCTGATGACAAGATCACAAATGTAGAACTGATGACAAGATTACAAATGTAGAACTGATGACAAGATCACTAATGTGGAACTGATGACAAGATTACAAATGTCGAACTGATGACAAGATCACTAATGTGGAGCTGATGACAAGATTACTAATGTCGAACTGATGACAAGATCACAAATGTAGAACTGATGACAAGATCACAAATGTAGAACTGATGACAAGATCACAAATGTAGAACTGATGACAAGATTACAAATGTAGAACTGATGACAAGATCACAAATGTAGAACTGATGACAAGATCACAAATGTAGAACTGATGACAAGATTACAAATGTAGAACTGATGACAAGATCACAAATGTAGAACTGATGACAAGATTACAAATGTCGAACTGAAGACAAGATCACTAATGTGGAGCTGATGACAAGATCACAAATGTGGTACTGATGACAAGATTACAAATGTCAAACTGAAGACAAGATCACTAATGTGGGACTGACGAGAAGATCACAAATGTGGAGCTGATGACAAGATCACAAATGTGGAACTGATGACAAGATTACAAATGTCGAACTGAAGACAAGATCACTAATGTGGAGCTGATGACACGATCACAAATGTGGAACTGATGACAAGACCACTAATGTGGAACTGATGACAAGATTACTAATGTCGAACTGAAGACAAGATCACTAACGTGGAACTGACGAGAAGATCACTAATGTGGAACTGATGACAAGATCACCAATCTGGAACTTATGACAAGAAACTGACAAGTGAACGAACGAACGAACGAACTTTATTTTCGAAGGGTAAAGAATTGGGCGCGCAGGCACGTCTAACATTCTGCCCTTCCACTCTCATTAATCTTGCATACTATGTCCTTTCATTCCCACATGATGCTTTAAGCATTAATTTAAAGGCATGCAACATTATAAAGTTACCATAACAGCATTCATTTACAGTATGCAATCATAATAAAAAAAATGAGTAGGTTTTTTTTTTTGAAACAAACAAGCTAGTAATTGGGGGAAAAAAGTAATAATGAAATAAAATAAATAAAACAATAAATAAAAATAAATAAATTCTGTATACCGACACTCGCTCATGCGGTCAATCCGTCTACAATTAATCTGTATTTTTTAATGTGTCATCAATCATCAATACAAAAATTATATAAACACATTCTCGCTTATGTCCATACATTCTTGGTGGAAAATGAAATAATAATAATAACACTTTCTTACGCACTTCTGTGTCAGGAAAAGTCTTTTAGCAGTGGAACATGAGATGAAAAGAAAACGTTGGCGATGGATGGGACACACACTGAGAAAACGTGTTGATAGCATAACAAAGCAGTCCTTGTTTTTTAATCCCAAGGGTAAGTGAGGTAGAGGGAGACGATTGCACACACAGAGAAGA
This sequence comes from Oreohelix idahoensis, assembly GCA_024509875.1. NCBI lineage: Eukaryota > Metazoa > Mollusca > Gastropoda > Stylommatophora > Oreohelicidae > Oreohelix > Oreohelix idahoensis. The sequence goes on from JAMPIV010004382.1 coordinate 221,686, forward strand.
GAACTGGAGGCAGACATGAAAAAGATGAAGAAAACGTGGAAAGACCTTGAGCTGATGGCACGGGACAGGACGACGTTGGCGTAAGATTGTTGAAGGCTTATATTCCTTGGGGAGCTGAAGGATGATGATCATGCATGGAGCCACCACTAGAGTTGACGCCCTTGCAGAAAGTCTGCACCAAACCATTCATGTGCTCTTGTAGCAGAAGTTTCTGAATCCAATTGTTTTACGCGATGTGTTTACCAGCCCCGTGTATAAGAGGTAAAGATTTTCCTATAGAAGATACTGAAGTAGGAAAGTGAACTGTTGGGATTTCACTATACTGGGTCCAGCTTTGTGCGACGGACTGGCCAGTGATCTTCATCGCTGTCATTGACTTCCATAAATCAAGAACAGAGTCAGGTACCCAAAGAAAGGTGGGTAGACATGCCTTGTATAGGCAGGTGACGCTACCAAAGAACCCAGTGTGACGAAGTAAAATCGCCTTCTTTTCTCTTTTTAAAATCTTTTCGCATACCAGATCATTCATTCCTCTTTTCTCTAGAAAATCCACCACTTGTCTAAAATCTAAGTTTTCACATTCTTCTGAAATAAATGCCTCTCTCTTTGTTCACTGTTTTACTGGCAAAAGTCTTTCGACTCCCCGCCTTGAACTTCTGACCGCTGTCCTAATTAACCTGGGTTTTCCGTGGTGATACGCGACATTTGATCTCAGCAACCAGTGAGGAGAATTTAAAATAACACCTCGCTTGGTTTCAGACTGCCTAGTACCAGTGTGTGTGTGGTGGTGATGGGACAAGGGGCAACAAGAGGTGAGACCCTGTGACGGTATTGCCTCCCCTGCTTTGCAGTAGTGGTCCAACAGTGGCCAAAACTCAAGAGTATCTAATATGGGCTTCAATGGTATCTACGTTCGCACAAGATTACTCTTGGCAGAGATGTAGAAAGAAGGGTGATGACACTTCTATTACAAAGGGAATATTCACAAGATATTCAGAATAAGCAAGAACAATACTGCTTTGGTTGAATATGTTAACTCTGTACTTCTACCGACGCTTTTGTGAAGGATTTAAGCACTTATTACTTTCAGCTCGTTTAAACACCAACCACCTGATTTACTCAGTGGAATTCTAGTATAGCTCTGTTTAGAGTATGTGTAGTAATTTGACTAAGACAAACATGCAGTAACTTTAAAATGATTAAATCGAAGTTAAATTTGTAACATTACAAATAACACAATTCAATAATCACTTCAGTTTTTAACAGGTGAAAAATAATTTGAATAGTTCTGAATCAAGAAAAGTTATCATCACATTCTTTATGGAATGTGAGATATTACAAGAAGTTCAAGTGGCAGCATATATTTGAACTTAGCTGCCAATGATGGTTCTGCTCCGACTTATGTGTTGGTTCTTTTCACTCTGGTAACACTCGTCTCTGATCAAGGTTGTTGGGGGTAGCTGGTTTCCCAGAAACGTCAAGGAGCGTCTACCACGCGGGTCCTTCGTCTTAAAGCTTAGGCCATGGTTCCCTTCTTGTTTCAGAGATGGTACTTTCTGCTGGTACCACCAATAACCCAATCCTGACTCACAGACTTTTTGCTCAGATGAATAAAAGAGACTTGAATCGGCCGCTTACACGCGTCTGGGATGTCGTTAATTTAATAAGTCCCCTCTCTGACTTTGTGTGTGGTCCTTCAGTTTCCTCAGTCCCGGTTTCCTTGTTTAAAATGTTAGAGATTTCCTGGACTATATTGTAAGTCCTGGTGAATACTCCAATAAAAGGTGTCCGGTATTTTAAGAAGGAATTCTGAATTATAATTCTTCACTGTAGCAGTCTGGTGTCCTGGCGAGCAATTTCTCAAGTGAAATAGTTTGAGAAAATGATCAGATTATATTCCTTGTCTTCCCACGCCTTCGTTTGTCATGGAGTTAAATAAACGCTCCCATAATATTCAAACCGGTCGGGTTATGGGGTAATTTCAAAATATTCCGACATCGGATAATTTTGATCGTAAGGCAGAGGTCAACTCTCCCATATGTGGTAATAAGATGTCCAATGCCCTTGTGTACAAACTTACAAATACACCGGTAACCGCATATAACCATGTGTTCGAGATGTAGCAATCTTACTTTTATCTAAAGTAATCTTGTCATCCATGTCTTATCGGTGATTAAACCGATAGCGCGGGCCGATGTACGTGTTAATCTGCCGCGCCTATCGCCAACAAATCTGGGCAACGCCAAGCAAATGTGATTATTATCACCTACAGGGAGTGTCGAATGATTTGATAAAATCAAATATCTGCTACTTAGCAGAAACATAACGAAGAAAAAAAGAAGAAAAAAAATAAAGAAAGAAAGAAAAGTGCGACAATTGAGAGCACATAATAAAAATCAGTACCGCAAATGTACCGATACTGCTGGAGTGAAACAAAGATCGATAGGGGTCGCCCCGTTTTGTGATAGACCCCCCTCCCCCCTCCCTCCCCATCTCATCCGAAGTAGGCACAAAAATCAACCCGGCAAACTTTGTAGTGAATTTGGAAGATCATTCTCGAAGGCTGGTCCTGGGCTGCTGGGACAGATTGAACCCCATGGCAACTAGACAACACAAATCCAGCATCACCGCAGATAAGTAGCGTAAATACCAAGCAGAACCACGACAGAAAAGTTAATTCAGTCCAAGTGATGTTAATTTATTCTGACATTTCTCAGAACCAGTAACGTATGTTTGTGGCGTGAGGTTTTATTTGGCTCTAGGGTCAGTATAGTACTGACAATTACAGAAATAGAATTTCTGCAGAAAGTGGTGATGTCCCAGTGTCTGAGAGAACTACTGGTATCACAAATTAGTTACGGCTGTGAATGATCTGATCTCGAAAAGTTAGTAGAGAGGAGACCGACATAAATTGCCACCTCCGCTGTGTAACTAACTGTGATATTAAGACAGGAAACAGATTTTACTTAACAATGATAAAATTGACAAGTCTTCAAATACAATTTCCTTATTATTTATTTAGTATAAACACTATCTACTCTTGTGCTGAAGGGTGAATGTTGAAAAATGGAATGTAATGGATTTGTAAGTTTACATATGATTTACAAATATTTATATTTATATAGATATATAAATATATTACAACAAGTTTTCCAATTATAGGAACAAAAATTATATCAGCTGTGCTGTTATTCAATTATAGTACATGTATCAGCTGTGCTGTTAATTAAGTATATATATATATATATATATATATATATATATATATATATATATATATATATATATATATATATATATATATATATATATATATATATATATATATATATATATATATATATATAATATTTATCAGCTATGATCTTATTATTGTCTCTTGCTACGCTAAATCTCTTTCTCGTCACTGACAGTTACTTTGCTCACAATGCTGACAGAAATGGTACTAATGTGTACTCATCTCTCAAAACGTTCTGTTCTCCTTAGTTTGGTTCACACAACAGCTGCTGAGGATCGTTACTTTAGCCCACCCAAGACTGAGGGGGACTAAAGATGTAGATTCTGTGCAATCTCTATGCTCCTGCGGAGTTCCAGGCAGCTGGATTGACGACCCACGATCTCAGTTTTGATGACAGGAATAAAACCTGTAACAAGGAAAAATAGGGGCTAATTTATGTCCTCAAGCCTACCTATTTCTATTGTATATGATATGAGCGTGTCTCAGGTGTCTGCATGTAGGATGAATGACAACATGGCTTAGTATGATTTAGCAATAGCGAGACAAGACAGGTGTCTACTTGCAAAACATTCTTTCTGGCAAATTAATACATGGATACATCCAATAATATGAATTCAATACATGAATACATCCAATAATATAAATTCAATACATGAATACATCCAATAATATAAATTCAATACATGAATACATCCTATAATATGTACACCTAGGTGTGATACAACCATTTCCTTTCCCCAATAATATACCAGGCCCTCTCTGACAAGTGCTATACTAGCTGGTAACATATATCCTAACAATATTGTTATGTTCTTATGATAGGAGTATATGAGAAATCAAGAAGAGAATAGGAATGGTCAAAGCTACATTCAACAACATGAAACATATACTGACATCCAAACAGTTATCTCACAAATTAAAACTGAGAATCATAAAGTGTTATATATATTCTGCATTTCTGTATGGTGCAGAAACATGGACGATGAATAAGCATTTAGAAGAAAGAATTGAGGCTCTTGAAATGTGGATATATAGAAGAATGGGGCGTATCTCATGGAAAGAGATGAAAACAAATAAGGAGGTCCTAGAAAATCTAGGTATGAAAAGAGAACTAATGAGGGAGGTCAAAGTTCGGCAGTTAAAATACTTTGGCCACATAAAAAGGCATAACACCTTGCAGAAGACCATAACAGAAGGGAGAGATGAAGGCAAACATGCAAGGGGAAGACAACGCTATAAGTGGGAAGATAACATCAAGAGATGGACAGGAAAGAGTCTATCAGAGTGCACCACCAAGACAAGAGACAGAAGACGTTGGAGATCCATTACAGCCAACCTTCGTTGTGGAGATGGCAACTGATGATGATGATGATATGAGACGAGGACTGTTTGGTTATATTTCAGGTGGGAGTTATATGGGACAATAGATTGGAGTTAGATGAGACAATAGATTGAGTCCTAACAAGGACTGTTTTGGTTATATTGCAGTTGGTTTTATCTGAGATAATTGACTGAAGCTATAGGAATCTGAGTTATAGGAAACAATAGATTGAGTCCTAACAAGGACTGTTTTGGTTATATTGCAGTTGGTCTGAGATAATAGATTGAAGTTATAGGAGACAATAGGTTGAGTCCTAACAAGGACTGTTTTGGTTATATTGCAGTTGGTCTGAGATAATAGATTGAAGTTATAGGAGACAATAGGTTGAAGTATGAGTCCTATTAGTCTTCGTCTTCATCAATCATATCAGGAAATACAATCATTATACCTAATGCCCCAAGATACAATCAGTAACCTGATACGTTCATATTGAAACAATTTATATAAATATATACAGGTGTAGGTAGTATAAATGACACACAACCAGTACAAAAATTATATATCTGCTGTAGGCCTGTTTGCCTACAAATAGTAAATTATATTTACCCTCTAAGATTTAAACCGGCCAGGTTTTGACTCGACTTAGTGAAGCAGGCTGCAGGTCAATGCACTCAGGTAAGCAATAAATCAAGGCTGATAGCTTCTCCTCTTCAGTCGGTCGGTATCTCTGGCGTCGTGTCGGTGTTGCGTGTTTTAGCATAAAATTTTGCCCGATTATATAGGCAGATGAGGTAACTTCTACTGCTTAATGAAAGCGTTTGGTTGGTTCCTGGCGGGGCAAGCTGATTGGTTGTCTGCAGTTTAGTCCCAGGCGTCGTACAGCCTAATTTTATTCTGTTTTTTCCCGCCATCTTGCTTGAACAAGATGGCCGCGACCTACATCCGAAAAAACAGGGCTTAAGTTTTTTCCTGGCGTAACTTCTTGTAATTTATTCCGACTCAGCAACTGTGCGTTGATTGGCTGGGGCAAATTTGTATCCCGATATAATGATTTAACAAAGTAGTGGGGTTACACACACTCGTTTCACGACATAGCCCCATCCTTTCCTAGCTGTGACCTGTCGTAGCTGAAGTGTAAACACCTGCTGTAGTTAATCATTTTGCGTCTGTCCTTCCAGAGTAATGGGGTGTCGACTTAAAAAATCCGCTCCAACATTATCTCTTCCCTGAATGTAATTCACGGTAAAGGAATAAGGCGCCAGAAGCAGACTCCACCTTAACAATCTCGAATTTAACTTTTTAGATGCAGCCAAGAATGTTAAAGGCTGATGATCGCTTTGGACAATGAAGTGTGTCCCATACAGGTAAGGTGAAAATTTGTCGATGGACCAAATTAGAGCCAAACATTCTTTCTCTATTGTCGAGTAAATCAACTCAGCTGCATTCAGCTTCCTACTGGCGTAGGCGACTGGTAAAAGTTCCTCTGGCTGGGCTTTTGATTGCTGCAAGAGAGATGCACCAATACCTATACTGCTAGCGTCCGTCCTTAATACAAATTCCTGTGTGATATCGGGTAGTGTAAGGATTGGTTTGCTGGTGAGTTTTGCTTTTAGCTCTGTGTAAGCTTTTTCACAATCAGCATTCCATTGGATTTTGTCAGGCTGTCCTTTCTTCGTTAAGTTGGTTAAGGGTGCACACAGAGAATTAAAGTTGGGTATGTATTTCTGATAGAACCCACATAATGACACGAATGATCTCACATCTTTCTTCGTTTGAGGTCTCGGTGCCTTCTTTAACTTCTCTATATTCTTTGGGTCAGGAGACATATGACCTGTAGAAATAGTGTGACCTAGGAATTCCAACTCTTCTTCTTCTTCTTCTTCGATCCTTAACCACCGACCGTCAAAGCAGTCAGTGGCCATCACGCCTAGTGGCGTCTTGTAGGGCAACAACAAATTGATTCCACTTTGCACGGTCGGTGGCCATCCTTCGTACAGTGCCCCAACTCTGGTTCATTCTTTGCATCTCAGCCTCCACAGTCCTCCGCCAAGTTGTTTTTGGTCGGCCTCTCTTTCGCTTTCCTTCAGGGGTCCAAAGCATAGCTGTGCTTGTGATGGCATCGGGGTCTCTTCTGAGGACATGACCAACCCAGCTCCAGCGTCTGCCAGCTATGATGGTGTGCATGTCCTCTTGCTTGCTACGAGTAAGCAGATCTTGGTTGGTGATGGTATTCGGCCAAAAAATGCGGTGAATTTTTCTTAGGCATGTTGTGTGAAAAGAGGACAATTTTGACATTTCCTTCTCTGTGACTCTCCAGCATTCCGCACCATAGAGAAGCACAGAAAGCACGCAGCTCTGGTATAATCTTAATTTTGTGCTTGTGCTGTATTGGGAGGACTTCCAGATGTTATTTAGGCTAAAGAAGGCTGTTCTTGCCTTATTCATTCTGATGTTGATGTCTTTGCCTGCCCCACCGTCTGGTGTTACTATGCTTCCTAGGTATGTGAAGGTATCTGTCTGTACCAATTGCTGATTCCTTACTGATATGGACTCAGGGTTGCTCACATTGAGCGTCATGACCTCAGACTTCTTTAATTGATGTTCAAGCCCACCTGCTGGCTAAATTTATTAAGTCTATCCGTTTTTTCCTGGATGTGTTGATGTGAATGTGCCAGCAGTGCAATGTCATCTGCATATTCCAGATCTTCCAATGTAGAAAATGTAGTCCATCTTATTCCTCTTGGACTGCCCTCTGTTGTCTGGCGCATCACCCAGTCTATGACTGTTAAAAAAAGAGTGGTTGATAAGGGGCATCCCTGTCGTACTCCTGTCTTCACCTCGAAGGTTAGGTTGCTCTGCCCAACACTACACGTAAAGTTGGCATAGAGGCGTTTTATGATTGCCACTATGCAGCTTGGAATTCCATAAGCCCTCAGTATTTTCCATAAACTGTCCCTATTATGCTGTCAAAAGCCTTTTCAAAATCAACAAAATTTATGTAAAGCTGTCTTTGCCATTCTGAGCACTGCTCTATAATGTTCCTGAGAGTGAATATATGGTCTACACATCTTCTGTTCTTTCTAAATCCTGCTTGTTCTTTCCTCAGTTTGTAGTCTACTGCCTTTGAAATTCTCTGTATAATTATCCTGCCTAGTATTTTGCTGGGAACTGAGAGAAGAGTGATTCCTCTCCAATTATTGCAGTCTGCAAGATCTCCCTTTTTGGGCAATTTGACAATTATTCCTTTGTTCCACTCTGATGGTGTTGTCCCCGTTTTCTACACTTGTGCAAATAGTGGTTCTAATAGTTCTGCTGCTAGCTCAGGGTCTGTCTTAAATAGCTCTGCATTTAAGTTATCATGGCCCGGAGCTTTACCGTTCTTTAACCCTTTGATTGCTGTGATGATTTATTCTTTTCGTGGAATGTCTGTATTTACATCTAGATCGTTTTCAGCCTCAGGAACATTCAATTGTGTCTCTGGTATTTCCTTGTTCAGAGTTTCTCTGAAGTGCTCTGCCCATCTTGTTTCCTGTCCTTCTGCTGTCTTGATGAGATTTCCTTGCTTATCTCTTACTAATGTAATATTGTTTGCACCTTGTTTTCCGCTGATGAATTTAGTTATTTTGTATACTGTGCTTTGTTCATTTCTCAGTGCTGCCTCTTCTGCCTGTTTTGCAAGATCGTCTAGGAAATTCCTTTTGTTGGCTCGGGTTTGGCGTTTAACTTCCCTGTCCAGCTGGCTGTACTGTTCGCTATATAGTTGCTTTAACCTGGGGGACTTCGCTTCTGTTTTCTTTCTTTTCATTTCCTTTCTCATCTTTATGGTGTTTAGTATTTCTGGTGTTATCCAGTCTTGCTTCTTCCTTTCCTGGAATCCTAAGCATGATTTGCTACTTTCCTTATATACTGTTGAAATGGTGTTGAAATTCTGGTCTATATCATCAGTCAATGTCTTTTCCTGGCTTTTGGCAAATTGATATCGTTTCTTAATGTCGGCCGCAAAAGCTTTTCTGGTAAGGGGGTCCTTCAATTTGCTGATGTCAAACCTTTTCTGTGTAGTTACAGTTGGTCCAGCCCTTCTTAGTTTCACTTTCAGTTTTGCTACTACTAAATGGTGATCACTTCCCACATCTGCACCTCTTCTTACCATCACATCTTGTAATGCATGTCTCCATCTACCGTTAACCATGATGTGGTCTATCTGGTTTCTGTCCCGACCATTTGGTGATTCCCATGTTAACTTGTGAATTTCCTTATGTGGGAAAAGTGTTCCTCCAATGACCAGGTTGTTAATGCTACAGAAACTTATTAGCTTATGCCCATTTTCGTTTGCTGTTCCGCTGCCGCATTTCCCCATTGTTCTTTCATTGTATGTATTGTGTGTACCAACTTTCGCATTGAGGTCTCCCATTACTATAACAAGATCATATCTAGGTGTGTCTTCCATTTCTTTCTGCAGTTGTTGATAGAATTCATCCTTGACCTCCTCATCGGTATCATTCTTTGGTGCGTAGCATTGTATTATTGTAGTGTTTGTGAATCTCCCTCTCAATCTCAATCGTATCAGGCTGTTGTTGATGGGTTTCCATTCCAGTAATGTCCTTTCTATCCCTTTCTGAAGAATAATGGCTACGCCTTCACTGTGCTGTCCATCCTCTCTTCCAGAGTAAAGTACTGTTTCTCCTGTTGCTGTTTTAACTTTTCCTGCCCCTGTCCATCTGCTCTCACTTATCCCCAGGATGTGTAACCTATAGTTTCTCATTTCTGCCGTGACCTGTCTTAGTTTACCTGTCTCGTACATTGTCCTTACATTCCAAAATTTTATTCTTGTATCCTGTTTTGCGGTCAGGACATCCGTTTTCATGTCAGTGGCTTCCTTTCGGCTTTCACCACTGACAGTCATACGAGCCACAGACTCTGAATGTCCATCCCGCAGCAAAGTTTGTTCATTTGATGTTGTTTCCGTAACTTCATTATTTTTTTTTACATAGACAGGGGTGTCAGCCCTATGCTAAAACCCCCAACCTGGAGGACCAGGGTACCAGCTTTTGTCTGACCCCTACCCACACAGACCAGTCCAGCTTGGTTGAACCTACCAGGAGTAAAACTCCCACTGGCATAGCTCTGGGGATTGTCAGGGTACGCAAGCTGCCATACCGCTACAAGGTATAGGTACCATTGATGGCAGGAATTCCAACTCCTTACAACCGATATAGCACTTGGTTGGACGTTCAATCAATCCAGTTTCTCTCAGTCTGTCAAACAACATGGAGAGCGCTACTATATGCTCTTCAAATGTGTTTGTAGCAACAAGAATGTCATCCATAAAGTTAGTGATATGGGGATTTTGTAGAGGTACCAATAATTTCCTCATCATTCTTGAAAAGATACTGGGAGCATTTTTCAGCCCAAAGGGTAGTACATTAAACTCGTAGTGTCCGTCTGATGTACTAAATGCCAGCATTTTCCTAACTTCTAGTTTCACTGGTATTTGGTAGTATCCATTGCTTAGATCTACCTTCGATAAATACCTAGCCTTACTCAGTGTAGAGAACAGCTGGTTGGTGTCAGGTAATGTTTCCACCTGAGATTCTGTGATCGCAATAAGCTTCCGGTAGTCAATACATAACCTGTATTCACCACTAGGCTTCCTTAATAGCACCACACTTGAGCTATAGGGAGATTCAGACTTTAAAATAATTTTCTCTTTTAAGAGATAGTCAATCTCATCCTTGAGTGCTTGTGCTTGCTAGTGTTCAGTCCATGTCCGCAGCAATGCTTCCAGTGGCCTGTGTATGGGGACGGCAATACAACAACGTTGCCGGACCCACACCTATTTCTATTGTAAGGGGCAGTATACCGAAGTGGGGCCTGTCTCCATCAACTGTTTGGTACAGCCCTGGTTCCTACCTCCTATGGTTCGGGTTTGTTTCTGCAGCTTTTTTAATACTGGTTGCTGACTAACCAAATTTTCCAAATGATCCAGGCCATGGTGTTCCGACAAATATTTAGTTGGGGTGGGATGTCTCTCGTCCCCTCTCTGTACAATACGGAGAGTTGCCATGGTTACTGGTGTAACAGTAGACTTGTGATTTTGTTTTCTCTTTATCACTGCATCTACCTGTTGTTTTCTCTGGTGCATTTTCTTTGTGGGCCTACGTCCGCAACAATGCTTCCCTAGGTCCTGTAACTGGTCTACGCTTCTGAATGAGGTTACCTGGTTACATTCTGAACAGGATTTCATATACCGACTTATGTCTTCAATTATTCCTGGCCAGTAATATCGCAATGCTATATTTTGACCAGTGGCCCTTTTCCTCTGTGACCACTGCCTGATGTAGCATGCTCTTGCTCCATAATTTCCTCCCTGTAGAATTTTGGCACTACCAGCTGTCCATGCCCTTTAGGTCCTTTTCCAGCTTGTCTGTAGAGTAGGCCATTTTCTATATAGTAGTCTCCTTTCTCTGGAGGGTTATGGGCCTTTGCAGTTTGCCAAAACAAGGCTTCAATGTGCTGTCTGCTGTTTGAGCCTTTTTCATCTTTGTACGATGAATGTTTATTGGATCTCCCTCCTCCTTTTTGGTGCTCGACCTGGTATGGTTTGCTGCCATGACAACAGGTTTTATTGGGTCACCCAAAAAGACATATTTACATCCTATTAATAATAATAATAATAAATTCTTTAAGCGCCAAACACGGCTCTTATCACTCCTTCCACATAGCGAGTTCTCACGTTGATCCTTGCTATGGGAAGTGTCATGGTACCGGTTCCCTGCATTGCCCCTTGTATGTCCACTGTTTCTGTGGCAAGTTGGTCAGGGTGCACTAGGGTTGCACTCACGACTGAGTCGAATTCCAAACCTGAATCATATAAGCACTGAATTTTAGTGCCATTACATGTCACTTCCTCACAGACAGGGGGATGATGGAAGTCATTCTGACTAACTGCCAGTTCCTTCCTTCCCTTGTTCCCTGTTGTGAGACACGCAGCGTAATAAGGAGGGTTGTTCCTTCTGCAGTCCGCAGTATTGTGGTTACTCATAAGAGAAGTTTTACACTACTTTCCTTCCTTCCGGTAAGGTGTCTTATCCGATCTTAGAGGGTTTTTGTCTTTTTGGTCAAATCTTTGTTTGTTTCTTGTAGTATGGTCCTTTTGTTCATATTTGGTATAGTTTTGTGATGATTTGAAGTTTTCACCCTGCTTTTTCTTATTTCCTAATAATTCTGCCTGAGCTGCTTGATATCTCCCAGCAACAGTTACAATATCTTCCAGTCTCTCTGCTCCTTGTTCCATGATAAACTTTCTCATTTCTTGAGGCATGGACTCTTTCACTTGCTCCATCATTATCATTTCTTTCAGATCCTGACACTTTCCTAAACTACTCCATTTTTCCAAATAGGTTTCCAATCTAGCAGAGAATTTGTGATAGTTTTCTCCTGGAAGAAGTTTAGCTGTTCGGAATTTCTTTCTATATGATTCTGAGCTTTTTTCATATCTCACAAGCAGTGCCTGCTTCAGGACTTCATAATCTTCCTGGTCATCTCTTGAGAGCTTCAAATATACATCTTAGGCCACACCTCTCAATCCCTGAGATAGTTTAAGACTCCACTTTTCTTTCACTAAGCCATAGGTAGTGGCAAGTCTTTCGTATCTATCCAGGTACGACTCAGTTGCGTCTTCTTTCTCAACAAATGGGTCCAGATGAAAATTCATAGCCCCACTTGATGTGCTCTGGATGGAGCTATTCTCAGAGTGAGGTGAGCTACCACCATTATTGCCAGTAGTTGCCTGAATTTCAAGCTCTTTTAATCTCAACTGATGGTCTCTCTCTGCTTGTAATTTCCTTTCCTCAGCATCAATTTTCTTTGCCTCATTTTCAGCCTCCCATTTCTTGGCTTCAATTTCTAATCTTTTGGTTTCTCTTTCAGCTTCTGCTTGCAACCGCCTTTCTTCAGCCTCAAATTTCTTTGCTTCTCTATCAGCCTCTAATTTCAACTTTCTTTCTTCCCTATCCAAGTGTTTGTCCACTTCTGTTGTGACATACTGAGTGAGAGCATCACCTGTCATATTTAATTCCTTACCCATCATCATGATCGCAGTCCTGAACTTCACTAGATCAGCCATGGCGTTACTTAGATAGGGTATGTAATTTTACTATATCCAAATATTATAATTAAACTTAATTAATTAAATGAACAAATAATTTCCGTGCAACTTTGTGAGCATCAACTATTTACTGAGTACTAAATGGTACTCCTCCTAAGAAAACAATAAAAAATTATATTATTGAATTTCTTCCAAAAAAAAAGTTTTACTTATGTTATCTATGGGTGGCACAAGATAGAGTGTAGATAGATGAATAGACTAAGTATGGCTCAAGATATACATAAATATCCCAGGAACGAGCCCCCAGTGTGGCGTGAGGTTTTATTTGGCTCTAGGGTCAGTATAGTACTGACAATTACAGAAATAGAATTTCTGCAGAAAGTGGTGAAGTCCCAGTGTCTGAGAGAACTACTGGTATCACAAATTAGTTACGGCTGTGAATGATCTGATCTCGAAAAATTAGTAGAGAGGAGACCGACATAAATTGCCACCTCCGCTGTGTAACTAACTGTGATATTAAGACAAGGAAACATATATATAATTTATCAGCTATGATCTTATATATATATATATATATATATATATATATATATATATATATATATATATATATATATATATATATATATATATATATATATATATATATATATATATATATATATATATATATATATATATATAATTTATCAGCTATGATCTTATTATTGTCTCTTGCTACGCTAAATCTCTTTCTCGTCACTGACAGTTACTTTGCTCACAATGCTGACAGAAATGGTACTAATGTGTACTCATCTCTCAAAACGTTCTGTTCTCCTTAGTTTGGTTCACACAACAGCTGTTGAGGATCGTTACTTTAGCCCACCCAAGACTGAGGGGGACTAAAGATGTAGATTCTGTGCAATCTCTATGCTCCTGCGGAGTTCCAGGCAGCTGGATTGACGACCCACGATCTCAGTCTTGATGACATGAATAAAACCTGTAACAAGGAAAAATAGGGGCTACTTTCTGTCCTCAAGCTCACCTATTTCTATTGTATATGATATGAGCGTGTCTCAGGTGTCTGCATGTAGGATGAATGACAACATGGCTTAGTATGATTTAGCAATAGCGAGACAGGTGTCTACTTGCAAAACATTCTTTCTGACAAATTAATACATGGATACATCCAATAATATGAATTCAATACATGAATACATCCAATAATATAAATTCAATACATGAATACATCCAATAATATAAATTCAGTTCATGAATACATCCAATAATATGTACACCTAGGTGTGATACAACCATTTCCTTCCCCCTATAATATACCAGGCCCTCTCTGACAAGTGCTATACTAGCTGGTAACATATATCCTAACAATATTGTTATGTTCTTATGATAGGAGTATATGAGACGAGGACTGTTTGGTTATATTTCAGGTGGTAGTTATATGGGACAATAGATTGGAGTTAGATGAGACAATAGATTGAGTCCTAACAAGGACTGTTTTGGTTATATTGCAGTTGGTTTTATCTGAGATAATAGACTGAAGTTATAGGAGACAATAGATATAGTTATAGGAGACAATAGATTGAGTCCTAACAAGGACTGTTTTGGTTATATTGCAGTTGGTCTGAGATAATAGATTGAAGTTATAGGAGACAATAGGTTGAAGTATGAGTCCTATTAGTCTTCGTCTTCATCAATCATATCAGGAAATACAATCATTATACCTAATGCCCCAAGATACAATCAGTAACCTGATACGTTCACATTGAAAAAATTTATATAAATATATACAGGTGTAGGTAGTATAAATGACACACAACCAGTACAAAAATTTTATATCTGCTGTAGGCCTGTTTGCCTACAAATAGTAAATTATATTTACCCTCTAAGATTTAAACAGGCCAGGTTTTGACTCGACTTAGTGAAGCAGGCTGCAGGTCAATGCACTCAGGTAAGCAATAAATCAAGGCTGACAGCTTCTCCTCTTCAGTCGGTCGGTATCTCTGGCGTCGTGTCGGTGTTGCGTGTTTTAGCATAAAATTTCGCCCGATTATATAGGCAGATGAGGTAACTTCTACTGCTTAATGAAAGCGTTTGGTTGGTTCCTGGCGGGGCAAGCTGATTGGTTGTCTGCAGTTTAGTCCCAGGCGTCGTACAGCCTAATTTTATTCTGTTTTTTTTCCGCCATCTTGCGTGAACAAGATGGCTGCGACGTACATCCGAAAAAACAGGGCTTACGTTTTTTCCCGGCGTAACTTCTTGTAATTTATTCCGGCTCAGCAACTGTGCGTTGATTGGCTGGGGCAAATTTGTATCCCGACATAATGATTTAACAAAGTAGTGGGGTTACACACACTCGTTTCACGACAATGTTAACCAAGCTTATAGTTGTAAATATTTGAAGCTGTGAGAATCTATCATTATTTTTGTAAATTTAAAGTATGTGAGAATCTCTCTTCATTTTTGTAAACTTTAAGTAACAGATTCTGTTGTTATTTTTCTTGTAATATTTAATTGGGTCGTACAGTTTTTAGTAATTAAAATCTACACCCTCGGGACAGAGCCATAACTAAACTAACACTATTGGGTCGGGATATTTTTAATGTGGCTGGGCACCAAATCTCTTTCTCAACTTTATGTACCTTACATAGTCCTTTGTAGGATTCTGAGAAAGAATTTATCGTTTAGAAAATATCCTGTTTAGTTTCACCAGAATTCTTTTTTTTTGAAGTAAGGTTTCTAGTGGACTAATTCCCGAGGAGAGACAGTGCATCCAACCTGCCGTCTGAAAGATTATCCTCTAAATATTATCTTTTATTCTTCCATCAAATCTGTCGGTACATCCTCAAATTTACCCGTCACACCTGGTAACTTTGCCCCGAAAAGCATACACTCTAACCACTCTGCCACTCCATGCTCTCTACCTCGTGTATAACCTCGTTTTAGTCGCCTCTTACGAGATGAATGAAGCAGCAATATCCATGTTCTTTCTTTGTCTCCTCAACCCCCCACCCCCCCCTTCCCATCCCGGAGACCACAAGGGGCTTTGAACAAATACACTAATATAAATATCAGCCATTCTTAAGTTAGGCATAATGCAAAATGATCGATACACGAAAAGCCCTCATCATCTTAAAATACCAACTAAAAAGAAGGATGATAAAGCAATCATGGATAAAAAGGTTTCTGTCTTATTTTTGTGGTAAGTAAATCTGAACATTTACCTTTATATTCCCATTTTTTACACATTGTAACATGCGTTTTCTTGTTGCATGATTGAAAGCCACATGCTTTGGTAATTTTACAACTGCTAAATTTTACAAACTGAGAAATCATCAAATGTTATATATATATATATATTCTTCATTACGGTATGGTGTAGATACACGAACAATGAACAAACTATTGGAAAAAAATAATTGCGGCCTTGGGGTTTGCTTGAATAGAATAATGGGGCACGTCTCATGAAACAATAAGAAAAAAAATAAGCAGGTCTCAGAAGACCTAGGCATGATAAGAGAATTAACGGAGGAGATCAGAATTAGACAACTAAAATATTATGGCCATATTTTAAATATAACATCTTGCTGAAGACCGTAATTGAAGGAAGAATTGAGAGCAAACGTGCAAGACTAAGACAAAGTGGGAAGATAACATCAAGAGATATACAGGAAAGAGTCTATCAGAGTGCACCATCAAGACCAGAGACAGTAAAGACAATAAAGAGGTCATAGAAGTCCTAAGAATGATAAGAGACTTAATGAAGATCAGAATTAAACAGCTAAAATATTGTGGCCATATAAAAAATATAACATCTTGCTGAAAACCGCAACTGAAGGAAGAATTGACAGCAAACGTGCAAGAGATAGACAGCGATATAAGTGGGAAGTTTGACAAGTGAATTTTCCCTGATATGATGGATGATTTAAAGGGACCCTTAGCTTTTCATAACATTAGAACCCCTGAACATTTGTTGTAACTTTTCGTTTGCCAGAACGCATTCCACCGGGACTCATGTAGGATACAGCGACGAGATCAAAGAGACAGACCGAGGGATCTTAGGGGAGACTATCGGCGCTATCAAAGACAGTAGTTTTCCCTGATACGAGACGCAGTTGCTTGCCGCTAATTTCGCGTCTCGGTGTCAATCGAGGAACCGAGCGAACGGGGGAAAGCGAAACGGGCAGCAGCGAGCGGATACGAAGACCAGGGGGCGGCTTTTTCTCTTGATTTGGCGGTCAGATCCCCAAAAGTTCGTGAGATCAAATAAGTTGTCAAGTTTATCATGTCCCACTCAACTTACATTCCATTTTAGCTAAATAGACCATGTAGAACTAGACACGTTATCACTCGCTGGCCAGATCTTTACAGAAGCACTAGCTTTATTGAAATCTTGTTATAGATTTTCCCCTGGATTTTATATATATTTGCAGTGATTTCTAATTCTGTGCAAAGCGGTAAAATATATATTGTGTAAAGTGATCAGTGGTCTAGCTCAGTCATTCTATTTAAAGGGATTCTGTGTTAATTTAAATCTATTTAATTAAACCATCTCAAGAGTTCCAGTTTTAAATATAATGATCTATCTATTATATTATTTCAAAAGATAATAGATGCTTAAATTAACTTTTAAAGTCGCGAAGGAATTTATAATTAATAAATTCAGTTAAGTCCTAGTTTTATAGATGTGTGTTTTTAACCACTAGAATTCGCGCAGTGTTTATTAAATACATAATTAAATACTCGAGTGTATAATAGGCTTAACGGGAAATTCATCGCGCTTTAGAAGGTTATTTGTTTTCGGTATATTACATGTCTTTTTTTTCTTTCATACAGAGTGATCGTAACCTGTGCGATCCCAGCATTAAGAAAGCAATAAAGAAATCAATCTAAGCAAAGCAAAGCATAAACAGTGTGTAGAGTTCCCCTGACGCAGAACTTGTTGAGACTGTGTAAATTTTTAATCTTTGAGGCGATTCTATGTTTGGAATTCCGCTATCTAACTTATAGCAAAGAAAGCACACCCAAAGACAAATTTAACGCACCATCAAACAACTTAAGTCGTAACGGGAAGAAGAACACTGGCCCGAGCTTTGTTAGTTTACTGACACAGAGAGATAATTCATAATTTCCTGAACAGTGATGTGACTAGTTTTCTCACTGGACTTAAACCATACCTCACGGATAAAGTGTACCAGCACGCGTAAGAATTTTATTATCCGCGGCATAGTCAAATAGACCACACCATCCTCACCCCGGTATCAGAGACCGTGCCCTCCCATAGAAACTGTTATTAAGAAAAGAGACACAACTACAGATTCATTTTCCAGCGATTACGGGATCCTTTTATGTGCTGACCGCCTACCCGATAATCTGGGGCTAGAACTTGAACAAACACTCATACATTTAGTTGAGGTGTAACTGCTGTTGTGTTATTCTATGGAGTGCAAGATTTTTTCACAATCGGTAAGTGAGAGCAAGATGAGTGAAGGCCTTTGCTAGCGCGTGTATGAATGACAGGAAATTAATTCTTTTGTGTGACCATTTTGTTAACTTGCTTACCTGGTAACATATATCTTTTCTGTATACCCTACATTGTTCCTTTAAGTGGGATAGTTGATAATTTGTTAACTCTGTTTAAAACCACCTCCTTTCCATTTGCTTAGTAAAGGGAAGAACAGCTGGGAAAACAGGTTTTTTTTTTTTCTATCACTTATACCTAAATTTTGTAACACCTCTTTCAGAGTAATTAACTTTACTGTTAGGTTAACGTACCCGTGTTCCTGATATTATCTATCTCTGGACTGGGTTTGTCTTTGTCTAATGAGCGGGAAGGGCTTAGTCGATACCAATCTTCTTCACCCCCTCCCAAACTTGTTATTTGCATTTGTGTACTTATGATAATTTATGTAATATCTGATATTTTTAGTGATTGATGTTTAAAGTGAATAAAATCACCTAAACTCATTTAGTTCTGTGTGTTGGATATACCCAAAGCCCAACATTTCCCCTATTCGTTTAATATAGTTTGTATCAACGTCGTGTGTGTGTTTGAAAACACCGAATCGGTGAGCGCGCAGATGCGAGTCTGGAAAACTGGCAAATAATTGTTTGACCAGGAGAGTGAAAGAGAAGATTGAGAGACACGATTTGTCGTAAATAAGTCTGTCTTTACTCTCCTCAGCACGCTGTGAAGTAACTATTAAATCTCTACATTTTCTATCACTGAGCTTTCCATCATCATTTTCCACTCTAAACCGGACCACTATTTCTACGACTCTTTTCTCTCAAAATAAATTTACGACAATATTTGGCCGGCTCGTCTGGGATAATTTTGAGATACATTTGATGCACACATATTTGTGGGCTGGTTCTGGGATCTTGAGCTACATTTGAGGCAATCGCATAGCCGGGTTAAAGATATTTTGAGTCTGATTTAGTTTGGGTCTAACTAGGTAGAGTGTGAATGATTTGTCTTTGTGAATTAGGGAAATAAATAAATAATTACACCCCTAGACAAACGTTCTTTAAGTATTTGGGTTGTCCACACAGCATATTTACAGGTTGTTTTCTCTCCACAGCAGTAGAAAGTACAGATAAACAAATATATTTGCTATTTTATTATCCTCTGGCGGAGATAATTATATTTCTTTCTTTATAAAAGTTGCTGGGATTGCGTGATTGTTTTACAGTCACTAAGGTTTTTGAAGTCAAAAAGAGTTGAGCTTAGCTAAAGACGGATTGTTCTGATTTTTAAAAATTAAGTTAACAACGTCTCATCTCAATAATTGACTTTAGGGACGGAGTTTGTTGTCAGAGATTTAAAATTTAGGGGAAATTTTTTTTTCCTTTTAAATTGTTTTAATATAATTTTTTCTCTACTGTTAGTAAAAGTAGATTCTTTTCCAGTGTAACTTACCATTTAGTGGCATAGTCGCTTGCGTTTAGAGCCTTAATTGCCAGATAATAGCAGCGATAAGTTTGCACAGTACAGGTAGGAGGTAACACAGGTAAATTTTTTACTTGTGTTTTTTTCTCGTAGCGGTTCAGAGTTCCTCCCTTTCGCGTTTCTTCTTACTAGTTCTCTAAGCATACTTCATCTTATTCTTTAACAATGGCAGAGAGGATAAAGATGAGGTCCATCTTGAGGCTGGAAGCGAAAGAGGCAGGATTAGATGCAGAAGCTGCAAACGCGTTTATTAACCAGGAATTGGAAATATATGACGCGGAGCAACAGAGAGCCGAAGCTGAGAGGAAGGCGGAGCAACAGAGAGCAGAAGCTGAGAGGAAGGAAGAGAAAGAAAGAACAGAGAGGAGAGAAGCCCAGGAGAGGGCAGATAAGAAAGAAGCGGAAGAACGTCTTTTGGAACAGAAGAAAATTGAAGCAGAGATGGAAACTCGCAGAGAGAGAGAGAGAGAGACAAGGAAAGACAGCATCAACTGGCGCTTAAGGCTCTAGAGAGTCGGGGCGCCTCTACTTCGACTAACGGAGAGCCGTCTTCGCCCCAGTCTCAATCAATGGACCTCTCCAGTACTCAATCTGCCCAATTAACTGCTATGTCGTTTTCTTTAGAATCTTTTCCTAGCCCTAACGAAAAAATTGACAGCTACCTAGAAAAATTCGAGAGACTCGCGAATCTTTATGGGTTAGAGAGTACCCGCTGGGCGCTCAAACTTTCAACGTCACTGAAAGGCAATGCTTATGACGTGTACACAAAGCTGGGACCGAATCAACATGATTACGACATGTTGAAAAAGGCCTTACTACAGCAGTTTGAGATGACTGCCCGAAAGTTTCTGCAGTTGTTCAGAAACAGCCGAAAAGAGAGCACGGAAACATTTCCCCAGTTCTCTTCACGTCTCACGGGTTATCTGACAAAGTGCATTGAATTATCTGACCTACCTCTTTCATATGAGGGACTCCTCGAACTTGTTCTTGTGGAGCAGATAAAATCCACTTTGTCGAATGAAACACGTAGATTTTTGGCTGAACAGGGGGCAGTCAGGCTTGAAGACATACTCAATAAAGCCGAACGCTATAGCAATGCAATGGCCGAACTTCCCAGCACTAAACGTAAACCCACCGATGAGCCATCTCGAAAACAGAATCTAGAACAGGCATCCTATTCTTCCACTTCCTCTCAACATTATAACCAACGAGATAACAATACCCAGAAACCTCCCCAGGAAAAATCGAAATTCTACAAAACCCGATACCCCCCCCCCAACAACAATTCTGATCAACCCAACAAGCCTACGTGGCAGCGCGGCCACCAAGGTCAAGGAAAAGGGAAGACCCCTACACCAGGAACGTCTGATCAGGGCAAACAAACCGGTGCAAACCGCATTGGATGTTTGCATACAGCCTCGAAAGGTAGAGTCAATGTCAGTGATTCTCAACCTGAGGGGGACCGACCCTCAACTCGAGGAACTGTAATTTTGAACGGTACCTCTACTACTTGTCTTTTTGACACTGGATTAAGTTTTGATTGTATTGTCGCTAGGCACCTAGTCAAACCCGGTCAGGAGACAGAGGAAACCGTCAAACTTAGTGGAGTTTTCAGGAGTGATGCACCCAGGACGCTTCCTATCGCACTGGTAGAAATACACTCTGACTTTGTCAGAGGAGTTATTAAAGCGGCCATAATGGATGATCCGATCTACCCAGTTATCCTGGGATGTAGATATGTGTTCATTGGGAGACCTAAGGAGCCGATTGTGGCAGCGGTAACCACAAGAGGGCAAGCCAAGAAGGAGAGGGAGCCTGCGCCAAACTTGTTGCCGAATGAACTGAAGGAGGCGCAACAAAAGGACCCTACTCTGGCGCCCTGCTTTAAAAAACTGCCCATGGCTAAGGACCCCAGACACAACGGAGACATCTTTTCTAAGGATGGTGTATTGTATCGTAGAACGGGCAACCCGGACACGGGGAATAACCAGCTCCTAGTACCGACGCAGTACAGAAACCAGATCTTAGAAATGGGGCACTCTCTTCCCTTTAGCGGACACATGGGACAAAACGCCACTATTCAGCGAATAAAAAACCACTATTGGTGGCCAGGAATGAACTCTGACATTGTCAGGTACGTGAAATCCTGCGCCCAGTGCCAACGGGTAGCACCCAAGCACTTGACACCCCCAGTACCTATGGGGCAAATGCCAATAGTAGGGACTCCATTTGAACGGGTTGCTGTCGACATTATTGGTCCTCTGGAAAAGACCAAAAGAAGGAACAGGTTCATCCTGACCTTAGTTGACACTTGCACTATGTGGGCCGAAGCCGTACCGCTACCATGCACTAATTCCAAGCATGTCGCAGAAGCCCTTGTGCAAATTTTTACACGGTTGGGATTCCCTCAACAAGTTTTGACGGACAATGGATCCCAATTCCGTAGCCTGTTAATGGAGGAGATCTTTAAGATCTTGAGGGCCAAACATATCCACACAAGTCCCTACCATCCGGCCGGAAATGGGCTCGTGGAACGTTTTAACGGTACCCTCACCATGATGTTACGTAAGCTGGGTCAGGAGAAACCGGAAGACTGGGACCAATATATATCGGCTGCCTTATTCGCCTACCGAGAGGTACCCCAAGCGTCTACGGGTTTTGCGCCAGCTACACTTTTATTTGGCAGACCTATTAAGGGGCCACTAGAAGCCTTACTTCGGTTCCCTGACAGACCAGAAGGCTGACGAGACAGTCGTCTCTGCAAGCAAGTATGTATCTGAGCTTAAGGAAAGGCTAAAGCTAGGATGGGATCTAGCTACTACCAACCTTAAGAAAGCCCGCGCTAAAATTACTAAAAGATACAACAAAGCTGCAAAAGAGAGAGAACTACAACCAGGGGAGAAAGTCCTATTGCTACTTCCAACCGGAAGCAATAAACTTCGCATCGGATGGCAAGGACCGTTTACCGTCCTTAAAAAGATCTCACGTACCAACTACAAGATCTCCATCAAAGGAAAGGAGAAGGTCTTCCACATAAATCTGCTAAAGAAATATTTGGAAAGACCGGTGCCATCCTCCGAGCATCTCCTGGCTGTCGCCATAGCAACGGAAGACGAGGAAGATGATGATGGTTGCATGGAGTATCCACTGCAACCCACAGAATCCTTTAAAGATGTCAAGTTCGGCGACAATCTCTCACCAGAACAACAAACAGAAACTAGGGCTCTACTAAAACAGTACAGTGCAGTTTTAACGGATGTACCTGGTCGAACAAATCTCATTGAATTTGATATGAAATTAACAAACGAGACCCCTGTTCAAACCAGAGTTTACCCCATCCCGTACGCTAAAGCTGATGCACTTCGCGGAGAAATAGACAAGCTGCGTCAGGCAGGAATTATCAGTGAGTCTACATCTCCTTACAGCTCGAGCGTAGTGCTGTTGCAGAAGCCCAATAAGGAAGTTCGGCTGTGCATTGATTACAGGTTGCTAAACGCTGTAACGGAATTCCAGCCCGAACCTCTCCAAACTGTTTCTGAGTTGTTCACCAAGCTCAGCAAAGCTAAGATCTTCTCCAAGATTGACCTCAGTAAAGGTTATTATCAAATACCAGTCAAGGAGGAAATTAAACCTTTGTTAGCTTTCAGCACTAGTGAAGGACATTACACATTTAACGTGATGCCGTTCGGTTTGCATAACGCACCAGGAGTGTTCACCAGGATGATGAGGAAGCTTCTACAACCTTTGCAAAGTCCCCATATCCATAATTTCATGGATGACATCTTAATTGCATCGGAAACCTATGAAGAACATATTGCTACGGTTGCTATGCTCCTCAGGAGACTACAGGAAACGGGTCTCACAGCCAGACCTAGCAAATGTCTCATCGGGTTTGAACAGTTAGACTTCCTGGGGCACACTATTTCTCACGGATGCAGTTGGCCTATTAAGAAGAACGTGGAGAAAATAGTGGCAGCAAAAAGACCCCGAACGAAGAAAGACGTACGTTCCTTCATATCGCTATGTGCATACTATCAGAAGTACATCCAGAACTTCAACGGACTGACGGCACCTCTGACTGACCTCACAAAGAAAGGTTGTCCTGATAAGGTCATATGGGATCAAAAGTGCGAACACGCGTATAGCACTTTGAAAGGACAGTTGTCTGCATACCCCATTTTGAGGTTGCCTGACCTCAAGAAACCTTTTGTACTGAGAGTCGACGCGTCAGGTCAGGGCATCGGGTCAACACTGCTTCAAGCCGATGACAGTGACCTGAACATGCTATTTCCAGTTGCCTATGGCAGTCGGAAATTAAATAAAGCGGAACGGAACTACAGCGTAGTTGAAAGGGAATGTCTTGCTCTGATTGACGGTATCAGACGCCATCATGAGTTTCTTTATGGTACATCGTTCACGGTGCAAACAGACCACGCTCCGTTAGCATTTCTTGGTGCCAATAAAGAATTTAACGCTAGGATCATGCGTTGGGCCCTCCTTCTAAGCGTCTATTCTTTCAAAGTGGAATATATTCCGGGAAGACAGAATGTCGGGGCTGATTTTCTGAGTAGAAACTGGTCTACAGAGGAAGAAGAGCAAACTGAAGATACCACTCATCCTAAAATCACCAATCAGGTCACCTCCATTGTCAAAAATGAAAACATGAAAAATGGTTTCATGTCTAAAAGTGGGGACGATTGTGACGTACGTCTAGTTTGACAAGTGAATTTTCCCTGATATGATGGATGATTTAAAGGGACCCTTAGCTTTTCATAACATTAGAACCCCTGAACATTTGTTGTAACTTTTCGTTTGCCAGAACGCATTCCACCGGGACTCATGTAGGATACAGCGACGAGATCAAAGAGACAGACCGAGGGATCTTAGGGGAGACTATCGGCGCTATCAAAGACAGTAGTTTTCCCTGATACGAGACGCAGTTGCTTGCCGCTAATTTCGCGTCTCGGTGTCAATCGAGGAACCGAGCGAACGGGGGAAAGCGAAACGGGCAGCAGCGAGCGGATACGAAGACCAGGGGGCGGCTTCTTCTCTTGATTTGGCGGTCAGATCCCCAAAAGTTCGTGAGATCAAATAAGTTGTCAAGTTTATCATGTCCCACTCAACTTACATTCCATTTTAGCTAAATAGACCATGTAGAACTAGACACGTTATCACTCGCTGGCCAGACCTTTACAGAAGCACTAGCTTTATTGAAATCTTGTTATATATTTTCCCCTGGATTTTATATATATTTGCAGTGATTTCTAATTCTGTGCAAAGCGGTAAAATATATATTGTGTAAAGTGATCAGTGGTCTAGCTCAGTCATTCTATTTAAAGGGATTTTGTGTTAATTTAAATCTATTTAATTAAACCATCTCAAGAGTTCCAGTTTTAAATATAATGATCTATCTATTATATTATTTCAAAAGATAATAGATGCTTAAATTAACTTTTAAAGTCGCGAAGGAATTTATAATTAATAAATTCAGTTAAGTCCTAGTTTTATAGATGTGGGTTTTTAACCACTAGAATTCGCGCAGTGTTTATTAAATACATAATTAAATACTCGAGTGTATTATAGGCTTAACGGGAAATTCATCGCGCTTTAGAAGGTTATTTGTTTTCGGTATATTACATGTCTTTTTTTTTTCTTTCATACAGAGTGATCGTAACCTGTGCGATCCCAGCATTAAGAAAGCAATAAAGAAATCAATCTAAGCAAAGCAAAGCATAAACAGTGTGTAGAGTTCCCCTGACGCAGAACTTGTTGAGACTGTGTAAATTTTTAATCTTTGAGGCGATTCTATGTTTGGAATTCCGCTATCTAACTTATAGCAAAGAAAGCACACCCAAAGACAAATTTAACGCACCATCAAACAACTTAAGTCGTAACGGGAAGAAGAACACTGGCCCGAGCTTTGTTAGTTTACTGACACAGAGAGATAATTCATAATTTCCTGAACAGTGATGTGACTAGTTTTCTCACTGGACTTAAACCATACCTCACGGATAAAGTGTACCAGCACGCGTAAGAATTTTATTATCCGCGGCATAGTCAAATAGACCACACCATCCTCACCCCGGTATCAGAGACCGTGCCCTCCCATAGAAACTGTTATTAAGAAAAGAGACACAACTACAGATTCATTTTCCAGCGATTACGGGATCCTTTTATGTGCTGACCGCCTACCCGATAATCTGGGGCTAGAACTTGAACAAACACTCATACATTTAGTTGAGGTGTAACTGCTGTTGTGTTATTCTATGGAGTGCAAGATTTTTTCACAATCGGTAAGTGAGAGCAAGATGAGTGAAGGCCTTTGCTAGCGCGTGTATGAATGACAGGAAATTAATTCTTTTGTGTGACCATTTTGTTAACTTGCTTACCTGGTAACATATATCTTTTCTGTATACCCTACATTGTTCCTTTAAGTGGGATAGTTGATAATTTGTTAACTCTGTTTAAAACCACCTCCTTTCCATTTGCTTAGTAAAGGGAAGAACAGCTGGGAAGAACAGGTTTTTTTTTTTCTATCACTTATACCTAACTTGGTAACACCTCTTTCAGAGTAATTAACTTTACTGTTAGGTTAACGTACCCGTGTTCCTGATATTATCTATCTCTGGACTGGGTTTGTCTTTGTCTAATGAGCGGGAAGGGCTTAGTCGATACCAATCTTCTTCACCCCCTCCCAAACTTGTTATTTGCATTTGTGTACTTATGATAATTTATGTAATATCTGATATTTTTAGTGATTGATGTTTTAAAGTGAATAAAATCACATAACTCATTTAGTTCTGTGTGTTGGATATAAACTCATTTAGTTCTGTGTGTGTTGGATATACCCAAAGCCCAACATTTCCCCTATTCGCTTTTTAATATAGACCACTATTTTGTATCAACGTCGTGTGTGTGTTTGAAAACACCGAATCGGTGAGCGCGCAGATGCGAGTCTGGTAAAAACTGGCAACAGAAAAACAACAGACATGAGTGGCTTACCCAGGATTTGAACACTGGACCTTCCGTGAGAGGGGAAGATGGCCGTCTTGTGTAAAATATTTATTTGACGATGACCGGTGACAAAATTGAAAATCTAAAACCATAATGAAACTGAACATAAAAAATATATGGTAGTATAGCATAGAATTCACTGAGCAAGAATGTGTTTTAAATAATATGATAGTCCCAGTATTACCCAAATTGTTGAGAAAATACTAAATGTCTACGAACGCACGACCAGACAGACTGTTGTTCCTGCTTGTTTTTTTCTTAACGTTAGTGGGGACACCGGCTTAGAAGGGAGGCATTGAGGTAAATTCAAATTAGCTTGGGTAACAAGAGTATAGGAGGAGAGGGGAGCGGTAGGAAAATAGTTATCAAAAACTAACATCGTTTTGCATTGGCATAACTAAAGCGGACTGGCCCATCGACTACCAGACGCAGAGTATGTTTGGAATTATTTTTGTTTTTCAAAAACTGCATTTGAATTCTGGTAGTCGCAAGCTTTCGATTGGCCAGTGCTACTTAATATTAGCAAAAAGCTTTCACTATTCATTGCCAGTTGTACTGTATTTTTTATTCATATACGCTGAGAACAGCTGTGATAAATTTAAAAAGTAAATTAAATAACTATATGAGTATTTCACAGTCTGGACGGAGCAGAAGAAACTGAGGCCATTTCTTTGCAAAGTCAGCGTCATTTGTTTATATTTCTTGATTTGTGAGGTTTCGTTTCCTGTTGCCAGCTGGTGACAGGAAACCAGAGGAGTGACGATAACGCCAAGAAGTCTCCTACACTTTACGTATGCTGTCAAGAGATAACAGCAGGAGCTTGGGCGTGTGACGTGATATCGATATTTCTGCAACTACACAATATCTTATCTTTCAACAAGAAACCCCAGGTGATATGTTAAGGACCTGGGTACATCTGACAGTTTCGGTTTAAATAAACCTTGGTTTTTCAAGTCATACTCAGGACTTTTGTGGGGTATGATGACATTACAGCCCCTCATACACAGTGACTCTCCCTCTTAGAAGAATATAGTGTAAACTGTGAACATTCCAACAGGAAAGACATATATTAACATTGTAGTTATTTGGGCAGATTGTCCACACAATTTTAGTTAATCTTTTATGTAAACTATCTTGTCCTCATTTTCAAAGACCTGTCCAAACGATATGACTGGACAGGCAACATAAATTGTACAAAAAAAAAATTAATTTAAAGAAAAACTTAACCACAGGTTTTATTCACTTCCTCATAGAAACTTAAAGTGTTTTTGTGTTGTGTACCATCATTTCATTTCTCCCCTAGACACTAAGTACATCATACACCAGACACTAGAGTCGAAATAGTGACCGTGTGAGATCTAGGGAGGTAGCGTTAGGTACCCTGCACATAATTCATCATCACCATTTATAGAGTCAGGGGCCTACATATGCTTGACCTCACACGGTTAATACATACACTGATTTCATTCTTTTAGGATACCATCATAACCTCCCCAGCAAAATCTAACTTTGCTACATGCACCAGGAAAACAAGAGACAGTAGACTTTGGAGATGCACTACAGCCGACCTTCACTATGGAGATTGCAGCTGGTGATGGTTTTTTTTTTCCTTAACAAGCGGCACTTGGGCTTTCAGCCCTTCGGCCCAATGACATGTCATTGCGAGGCTGGGGAACCTGAGGATTTTCCTTCCAACCCGGTCAGGAGCTTCGCTCCTTCCCATCCACAGAGGGTTTATCTCAGGAGCCGTTCAGGTTATTCTGTCAAAATCCCGGTCGATGACACTCCTACAAATGCCAGCGCTCGGGCTTGAACCTTGAAAACGCAGTCGCTAGCGCAACGTTGTAACCATTACACCAGCGCTGCTCCCGCTGGTGATGATTAAATTTTGTATCCGCATATCTTGATCTTGCAACTTTCATTTCGTTGTTTGTTTTACATAGAACTTTTCGCCTGTTCGTTTTTTGTTCTACATAGAACTTTTCGCCTGTTCGTTGTTTGTTTTACATAGAACTTTTCGTCTGTTCGTTGTCTTCACTTAGTCAACATGTCGATACCCTCGTTTCTCTTATCGTTCTCTCTCTACACATAGCACGAGCTCGTACTGACCTGTCTCGCAGTTGTTTTAGTTAAGCTAGTGCTGTGTCCTGGAATAATTGACCTAAATCTGTCAAAACTAACAGTTGACCTTCAGAAGAAACCTACATTCACATTTCAAGCTCGTGTAAGCCTGAACATGCAGCAATCAGATACGGCTTTGTTTTAGTTAAGGAGGGTCGTCCACGTATGACGTCACGCAATGTTTGCCATTTTAACCACCCCACGTTTCGTCACAAAAAATAGACCCCCCCCCCCCCCTGTTTTTTTACGTGACGGCACAAATCTCTTTACCCCTACCCTCTTTTTTCTAACTTTTTTGAGTAAAACTGACAAGCAACAACGTCATGGAATGTAAATTAGTTACCTAGTCCTCCTCATCATCATCATCACCTTTCAGTTCCCTGAGGAGCATATGCTCAAGGTCTGTCCTATCTCTTCTTCATCCCCTTCATGTCTCTCTCCTGCTCTCTTCTCTATGTGTTCCCTGATCTTCCTCTGTCTCTCTTACTCTGGTGATTCCAGAACAAACACTGCCAGGTAAATCTATCAGCAGGTTTCTTCAATGTGTGTCCTATCTGGCACTTGTCTTGTTCGTGTCATAGATTCCACATTAGTAATCTCGTCATACCACTACAACCCTTCTATTTTAGGCAAGTACCCATTTATGAGAGCGTCCTTTGGTTAGAGTGCATCAAAGATAGTCGGTTGGAACTACGGTGGCGTCACGCTACAGTCTGTCGTCTGTAAATGGATATTTGACTCTGATATTTGGTCAGGAAAGGCAAATGCAGTGAAGGGAAAGTGGTTACTTGACCTAGTATAGTGAAGTCTCTAACACTTCACTTCCCTACGGCAGTATTGGCTATGAACGTACCTTTGTTACCCGTTTGTGAAAGTCTGAAGCCTTTTGGTGGTTGTTTTCGTTGTTCTCCGTGTTCAGAGCTTTACAAAAGGACTGACATGACATTTGAATTGATTCTGATTTTGGTGTTGACATTTGCTGATCTCCACGATACTTTTGCAGACTTAACCCAACGAGTTTTATTGGTCACATTAATGGAAATTTCCCCAATGAAAAGCCCTGGATAAAGTGTTTTTTTAAGTATGTATCCACGTAGGTCCCCTTTGTAACGCACCAATACACACACTGCATTTTCCTGATTGGTCGCCATCTTCACTGCGCAATGCATAATTGGTGCAGGGTTACCAACTAGCGGGGAAAAAAACATGAGTAACCAAACACGATTACCGATAATCGTTTCGATAAGCTGCGCGTGGTTTCGTTTTTAAATTGTATCTGTAATCCGGTGAATAACTTCCCCCCTCTCTCCCTCTCTCTCTCTCTCTGTCTCTCTCTGTCTCTCTCTCTCTGAGAGAGAGAGAGAAAGAGAGAGATTGTCACTGATTGTATTATCAGTCCACGACCAAGGACCAAAAGAAGAAGAAAATGTGTGTGTTTTTTTTTAAGTTACAGTTTTTGAAGTTACTTTGACCAATAATGGTTTCACCGTTATAGTTATTTAAACAAAAAGACTTAGTCGCCCGGCTACCGGTGCAACCGGCCGGGGGGAAGGGGGTTAAGAACAAAAGGATGGGGAGAGAAAAACAAAGTATTTTCTGGTCAAGAAGCTTGACTTATCTTCAACTACGACACAATTCGCCCAGACTTAAGCACACAGTGCAAATCGGTTATGTGTAGACACCACAGCCAAAAGTTTGACATTTTTTTTAACATTCGCTTTATTAGTTGTTATCCTGTTGCATTTTGTTTTGTAAGTACGTATAACTATCGAACTGATCTGCATTTTTCTTTACGAATCTTACTTTTTGTTTTCGTTAGAGATTAATTAACTTTCTCGACAAGAAGTTTGGGGGCACTGGGAGTAGCGCATGTCAAACAACTCGCCGCTGGCGCAGCATGCTCTATGGCAGGCCCTGAACATGTGTAATCCCCATACTTAGCTACAACAACGCCGTGTAATTCTCAAGTATTGTGATTGTTATACATGTTCGAGCTGATCGTAGATTTGGAACATCTTAATTTTCTTTTGAGCAAGTGACCCGCCAATAATGGTGTTAAATAATTATGTTGTACTCTGTCTGCCGTACTGTGTCTGCTGTATGTCCTGATGACGGTACCAATTATCTTATTGTCATTTCATGTCTTTCTATTTCATTTCAATCTCACTGGGTTTTTGTAGTCAAATTTATCATGACTTGTTGCGCCATTAAAAAAAATTAATAAGTCTGCGTGTTTTTTTTAATGAGTGTTCAAATTGTTAAGTCCGCCAGCCAGCCAGTCAGTCAATCGGTCGGTCGGTTGGTTGATTGCTTGGTTGGGTGGTTGGCTAACTAACTATCCATCCAGTTAGTTAGTAGGTTGGTTGGTTGGCTACCTAGCGATCCAGCCAGAAGGTTGGTTGGTTAGGTAGGTAGGTAGTTAGGTAAGTTGTTAGTTAGGTAGTTAGTAAGGTAATTAGTTATGTAGTTAGTTAGGAAGTTAGTTAGATAGTTAGTTAAGTTAGTTAATTAAGCAGTTAAGCAGTTAATTAGTTAGTTAGCCAGCCAGCCAGCCAGCCAGCCAGCCAGCCAGTCAGTCAATTCAGTCAGTTAGTTAATTAGTTAGTTAGTTAGTTAGTTAGTTAGTTGGTTAGCTAGTTAGTTAGTTAGTTAGTTAGTTAGTTAGTTAGTTAGTTAGTTAGTTAGTTAGTTAGTTAGTTAGTTAGTTAGTTAGTTAGTTAGTTAGTTAGTTAGTTGGTTAATTAGTTAATTAGTTAATTAGTTGAAATTACAGTTCAATAGATATTTTCTGGACTTCGCATAACAGCATGTTTACGGTAGAAGACACTTAACTAACCTTGTCTCTCGCCCTGTCAACAATTTGATCGCCTGGCCTGACTCAGGCCGCCACAGCCACAATAAATGCCCTGTGTCCCTGCGTGACGTCTGGCGTTTGTTGCTTTTCGATTTCTGGAAAGTGGAGCGGTGATGTAATTGTGTATAACAGTGAATAGATAACAATGACATTTATGTTTTCTTTATCATATACACGGACGTCGTTTCATATTTCACTTTGTGGATTTCGTGGTATGTTGACTTCATAATGAAACATAATTTACTTTAAATTCAAGCTAGTTTTGCTGACGATTATTCTAGGTACTTGAAGGGTTAAAGCATAATTTCTGCTCTTACTTTCATTAAGCATTTGAAATTATTGAGGGTCTTTATTTTATTAATAGCTTGTCTGATCGCCTTGACTTATGGCTTAAATGTCTATATACTGTGCTTGGCTTCAATTTAGGTTTATTTAACGTGAAATAAATTATAGGCGGGCGGTTTATTTCATTTTGGGCTGTAACAGCCGTGCGTTAGGGCCGTAAGCAATGTCTTTGTATTTTATTGTTGGATTCAGTATTTCGGCCTTCTCATTTTGTAGAAACGAAAATACTAAAATGACTCATTTTTGGCAGAGGGAGATATTAGGAGTCGAGCAAGAAAATTTGAATTGTAACCCTTCTTTCAAATTGGATAATGCTATAGATGTAACATGCTTATTAATTTTTTTTAAATAAAATTTTTCGTTTATTCAGAACTTTATCTCCAAATTTCTCAAAAACTTTAATCTGAAATCTCTCTCCCCCCCCCCTCCCCCCCCCCCCGCCCCCACCCACCCCCCCTCCCACCCCCTCCCCCGCCCCTCCCCCCCTCCCCACCCCCCCCCCCCCCCCCCCCCCCCCCCCCCCCCCCCCCCCCGGCCTCCCCCCCCCCCCCCCCCCCCCCGCCCCCTCCCCCCCTCCCCTCCCCCCCCCCCCCCCCCCTCCCTTGTTTTTTAATAAATTGTTTTGTTTTTGTTTGCTGAGTTTCCTTATAAAGGCCGTTTTGCTGGAAACAAAGACAGGTGTGATCACGGGATTTGCCTCCCATTTGCTCTGCAGTAGTGGTCCAACAGTGGCCAAAACTCAAGAGTATCTAAACTGGGTCGGCAAATGTGTGTACCTTCGCACAAGATTACTCTTGGCAGAGTTGTAAATAGAAGGATAATGACGCATCTATCTCAAGATAATGTGTACAAGAGAATTCAAAACACAAGAACAATGCTGCACAGGGCAGAGCACTATTAACTTATATCTGATCCGGCACCTTTTGTGAAGTTTTAAGCAATGGTTTGGCTTGTTCGAGCCCCCAGCTGAGTTAATTCAGCGAAATTCCTTTTATAATTAATTTTGGCTCTATGGCTGTAAATATATGTAACCGTTGTGCTTATTATTGAGACTAGAACTCGGCACCAATTATCTTATTAGTGTGTGGCCGGGTTAGTGTTTCATCTTTATTTATTCATATCTATGTGAGTGATTTTAGTACTGGCTTTAAGCTCGCCAGAGATGGTTATTGCTCACACCCTATCTGGTTACTGCAGTTCGTTCCAGACTTCCTTCTGTAGGGGGGTATTTATGGAGAGCCTTAGTGGTTATGTTTTAATGGAGAATAGAATAATGCATCCATACATTTTCGTCAAGTTTAAATTCTTCAACAGCAGGGTTATTTCCAAAAGAAAGTTTTATTCAACTGCCAATTGGCTCAAAGAGTTCTCAACAAATAATTCATCAATATTTCTTTGTACATCAGTCTATAATAATGTGAAACCAGAAGTTTCTTTTCTCATGAGTCAAATTATTCAGTTCTATACTATCCAAATATGTCCTGTAATATTTCTTTTAATATTCCGTCTCAATAAATCCTCTTTATATATCTGTCTACAATAATGTGAAACCTGACGTTTCTTTTCTCATGAGTCAAATTATTCAGTTCCATATTATCCAAATATGTCCTGTAGGATTTCTTTCAACCATAGTCTCAATAAATTCTTCAATATTCTCCATTTTGTATATGGGCGACTTGTGGTAACGATATGATATGTAACATTTCAAATCGAGAGAGTACTTACATGAATCAAACACAATAATATATCTGTCCTATGTGTACAACTTCACATTTGAAATAATTTGGCACAACAATGTCGAAAACTTCAACTAAGGGAGCCTGACAGCGGCGACGTCTTACTACATTGTTCTTCTTTTCAGGACTGCCGTTCTGAATATTTCCTGCCGGCAAACACACTGAGCTGAAGCTGGCTGTGTTTTCCCATTGGTTAAATATCACGTGCTTATAGCGTAATGAAGCTGTCTCTATGACAACTGCCGGGTAAGATCAGCGTGCCTAACGTCAAAACGCTGACCTAGTCAAAAACCACCGTTCATTTCCCTCCTCTAGTACTTCGGGTTGATTTTTTTATTTTAGTTAAAAATTCTACTTGTTATTTATAGGGAAATGATATATTATATTTTTAGTTATTTATGACCAGACTCTAGCATGAATAAATGCTCAAGTGGTCGGTCAGACGGCCACATTATATCCCGGGGCTATGCAAATGTATCCCGCAGGGAGACATTTGAATACTATCAATTCAAAAAAATCCCAAAAATATTCTAAGTCTAAAAAAAATTTTGTAAACAAATTTAACCTAAATCACTAACCGGGGGCTCTTGTATATATATATATATTATCCGACTGTCATACTTTAACCAAGCTTTACAAATGGACATCATTATAGAAAATTTTCTTCAATACATGTGCCATCAAAAATTTCAGAGTGGTAACCCTGAACAACAAAATTGTTATCATCAATCTAAACATTTGTTGCTAAACAGCAACAGTGCAAAATTTGTCATATTGACCAACTCAAATGTAGTTCAAAACATGTGTTATAAAACTTTCCTATTACTCCTGCAAAATACATCCAATATATCTCGAGGTAATCTCATTGTATAATTGTCTAAGTAAAGTCCATCCATAATATCTCCAAGTTATTTCTAAGTATCCACATTGTATCAGTATAATTGTAGTCCATCCATAATATCTCCAAGTTATTTCTAAGTATCCACATTGTATCAATATATTTGTAGTCCATCCATAATATCTCCAAGTTATTTCTAAGTATCCACATTGTATCAGTATTTTTGTAGTCCATCCATAATATCTCCAAGTTATTTCTAAGTATCCAGATTGTATGACAATGGTAATCCATTCATAATGGTTCCAAGTTATTTCTAAGTATCCACATTGTATGACAATGGTAATCCATTCATAATGGTTCCAGGTTATTTCATGTGTCATTATATTCTAGGTAAGTTATTCATA
Source organism: Oreohelix idahoensis (assembly GCA_024509875.1). NCBI lineage: Eukaryota > Metazoa > Mollusca > Gastropoda > Stylommatophora > Oreohelicidae > Oreohelix > Oreohelix idahoensis. The sequence continues at coordinate 256,610 of JAMPIV010004382.1, forward strand.
ATGCATTACTATGTTAGCTAACCATATCTAAGAATACATTTTTCGTAATTCATTTAACCATAATTCAACAAATTTCACCTCAATATATCAGCACAATTTACAAGGTAAAATTTTCTTACGTTATAACAATGTCGACACTGAATCTGCCCTCCGAGACGAAGATTTGTCAGATCATTTGTGTCTGTAACATCTACCGTCAGACTTAGTACAGTCTGAGTCAGTCAGATGGGCAGTCTATGATCTTACAAAAATGTATCTCCCTAGTGCATTTTAATTCAATCTATAATTCTTCCAAGTTATTCAACAAAAATCCAGAATTTTATTCATTAAAACTCATTTAACTCCAAACTAACAACCAATGTCTTATACATGAGCAATATTTAACAAAAATTGAAATCATTTTACATTTGTACAAAGTCGACACTGAATCTGCCTTCGGAGACGAAGATTTGTCAGATCGTTTGTGTCTGTAACATCTACCGTCAGAACTAGTATAGTCTGAGTCAGTCAGATGAGCAGTCTATAATCTTACAAAAATGTATCTCTATGGTGTAGGTAAAAGGAAGGGATGGAAATAGCATCATGTCAGGGGTGAAAAGTGCTCAGCTGGACAACCTGTTACGCACAGTCGCAGGAAGCAATATAGGTTATAGTAATACCGTCAAATGTAATGTCCAATGGACTGTGGCATGAAAGTATCATTTTCACTTAAGTATCTGTCACGTAACTACGTAAAGGCAGCAGGCTATGTATTCGCATCATATATATTCGACGTGTGTATCCTTGACACGTATATCCTTGGGAGGGGTATCATTTTCAAGCTATGTGTTATTCATCATAAGAGACCATCATTTCCTTAAATCTCAAATCCGTATTCAATTTAAAAAATGTGTCAGTCATTTTTAATCATCTGTCGCGTAACTACGTAAAGACAGCAATATCTAGGTTACAACCAAGTCAAAAATGCATATATGGCATAGGCATGCGTCAATATCAAAGATCAACATCATCACTTGTAAAGCAGAGACTATCTCTTTGCATCAAACTTACAATCTTATTTGCGTGTAAAAATTTTCAGTCATTTTCAATCATCTGTCACGTGACTACGTAAAGACAGGAATGTCTAGTTTATGACAAAGTCATAACTGCATATATCATCTTCGTGGGTATCCTCGTGTGTATCCTCGTGTGTATCCTCGTGTGTATCCTCGTGTGTATCCTCGTGTGTATCTTCGTGTGTATCTTTAATACGTATCTCTTCAGTATGGGTATGGTCATCCTGGAGTATCTTTTTTTTCGTGGATCTTCTATCTTATTGAACCTCAAAATGTTACAATCATATTAAACTATCTGTCACGTATCCACGTAAAGACAGAAATATTTATACCATTCTTATAGAGTATTTATGGCATAGGCATTGTGATAAAATTAACCGTGATACAACGTTAAAATATCTCCAAAGATAAAATGTAGGGATAAAAAATAATGCGTAAGCTACTAGAAGACATGATCGCCCATGCCGCGGGTCACTACCCGCCATGAAAATTAACTTGTTAGACGTGAAGGCAAAACGTTTACCCTTGTAGACGGGATGAGAACGGAGATCAAAAAGAAAAATATGACTGAACACGTGCTTGAAACTAGCAAGGCTAAAAAGACGCAATTGGTGGGGAAAGGAAAAAAATTCACGTCCCCAAGTTGACACGAGGTAAAGAAATGGACAAAAGGGACCTTAGCTATTATACGCAACAGTCATTTCTTGGACGCTTTTGCGATACTTAGTCCTTTTATTTGAATTCAGCGGCAAACGCATTACAGAAGATGCTCGAACATATTTCAAAAAAACAACTAACCTTGAAAAGTAACTTTTTCTTAATAATAATGTTAGGAATATAAAACCTAGCTGGCCTGATGGCCCATCTTGAGCAGAGAAATAATATGCTTTCGTTTATACAGACGGATAGATAATAATGAAGATATTGACAAAAGACTGTTGTTCATATCAGCGAGCGACTGCATTGAAACAAAAAAATGTCACTAATTTTCAAAAAAATTGCTGCCTTGAGACTCAAGTGCTAAAATCTAGATGAATGAAAGAGAGGGGGAATTAGTGGAAAGTTGTGGCTAAAAATAACTCTAGAGGCAGATTCGTGTAGGAAATGCATGTATAAACAAGTGTGTTTTTGTAAAAAACGCAAGTAGAGACAGACGGACCAACAGACAATAATACATACTTGACTGAGGTATGACTGAATTGACTTTTGGTAGGAGGTTTGAAATTTGGAAAGGGGGAAAGGCGGTGATTGGCCACAGATAAACATATTATCGGCGCTCAGACGCGCATTTTTGCCATTCATCATAAATTGTCCAGTAGTAGACACAGTAATTCTTCAGTGGTGTAATTCCCAGAAGCTAATTGCAATATTTAGAGGGACGCCATACTAGAGCCAGCAGCTCAGCTGAGTTTTTGCTAGCATATAACTGTGTTCTCTATTCATAATTCTGGTAAGACTGAAAGTATTTCTTTGTATATTTTAATATTGTTTAATGTTTCGAGTGATTTGATACTGCCATATCAAAATCTATCCCTTACAACAAGTAAGGATTCGCTCTAGATCCCCAGCCCCAGTTCAGGGTCTAGAGACAAACAAAATACATAAACGCCAGCAAGGATTATGAAGGGCGGATCACGTGTTGAGATCAGTGGAACATATCACCTATCCTATTCAATGGCAGGAAGCTAATGAACATATTTCAGAATATGTAGTCTTGGGGAACTTATACTATGTGAAACCAACTTGGTAAGATGTACTGTATGGTCAGAGAGATCTGACCCCGTCTATGTGGTGTTGTTGTGTAGTGTTGAGTGTAGAAGTGGCTCAGGAGGTAGAGTTCTGACACATGACCCAATACTTTTATTTCAGAACTGTGAGTTTTTTATTTGGCACCAAAGTGGTGTCAAATGCTGTGTTGTAAAATACAAGTGAGGACCCGTGCAGTCTAGTATTTTGGCAGAGCAGCCTTATATTGCCCCCAAGCACGGAGAGGTGGGGCCACCAGATTCCAGCACCAGAACTACTCAGTCAAGATACGTGAGCGTCTGGCCTGCTGGACATTCACCAACTTATTTTCTAACTAACACACCAACTATATTTCCATCAACTAGAACATACCATGTTGGGAAATAAAACTTGTATTCCTCCCATCAGTAATGGACAATGTTTGGTAGTCATAGACTGGGAATGATGAAGCCACCCCAACAGCACATCCATTTATCGTTCTCCCAGATAAATTACAAATATAAACAGTAGTAATATTAACTAGTCTTGTAAAATACATATGTACACACCTTTCATTTATTATGCCATATATTCATGCATTTCATTCATAATTTCAAAATCTTTCATATGTTCTGACCAAAATAAAACCTTGGTTCAGAACAAATAAACTTAAAGAAAATTTAATATCAAAATTTTAAACAGCTGGAGTTAGTTCAGTGTGTTATAAATTCTATTAATATTATTAGACTTATTAAATATCTGTGTGTGTGTGTATGTAATCTACCACAACACATTCCATATCAGTACCCTAGATTTTTAACGTAGCCACATTCATTAGTAAAAAAAGATATGTGTGAGGTCGGAAGTGGTAGCAAGTAGGGCCTTCTGTAAATTCACAGCTACATTTATCTCAGGAGCCTTCACAGCTGACCTCATGCATCACACTAGGTAATATCACAACCATACAGTACTATCAAATCCACTACATATATTGGGGTCTTGTCCAGGGATAATTAGCTTAACAGTAATATTAGGATCTCCTGGTGGGAGAATTAAGTTAGGGGAACAAATTGTAAAAATTAAAAGTGCCCCTTAAAATTAAAAGTGAAATTAAAAGTTGGTGAATCTTCACAGCCAGTGGTAATTAATTAGTTAACTGGCTAATTAGAATTATTTTAGACTATAGTAATTAGAATTACTTTAGTGGTTGGAAATTTTACCTTGATCATTGTATTTTGTGTGATGGCGGAGCTAGCTAAGTTCAGATCAGCTGCGGTGCTAACGGCGAGGGATATGGGAATGGATGGTCAGGTTTTAATTCAATATGTAACGGCTGAATGTGATAAGTATATTGAACGGGAAGAAAGAAGATTAGAAAAAGAGGCTGAAAGAAAATTAGAGTCTGAAAGATTAGCTGAAGAGAAGAGGCTACAAATTGAGGCTGAGACTAAGAGGCTGCAGATTGAGGCTGACAAGGAGGCTAAAGCATTAGAGGCAGAAGAAAAACGACAGCAAAGGGAAGCAGAAGAAAAGAGATTGACTGCCGAAAGGGAGGCAGAAGATAGAAGGTTGCAAAGGGAGCACGAATTACGACTAAGGGAGCTGGAGTTACAAGGCCAGGCTCCTGAAAATGGTGCCAGCCCTTTTGCCTCAGATGCTACGCCCAGTCTGGGAGCCTCAACATCAGCTATGGGGTTTCATTTAGACCATTTTGTTGAAAAAGACGATGACATCGAGGGGTACCTCGGACGTTTTGAGTTATTAGCTACTACATATGGGTTAGAGAGAGAGAGGTGGAGTTTAAAGTTATCACAGGGACTGAGAGGTACTTCTTATGAAGTCTTCGCAAAAATGAACAGAGAAGACCAAGACAATTATGACATGTTAAAGCAGGCTTTGTTATTGAGGTACGAAAAAAATGGTGAATTTTATCGTAAGAAATTTAGAAATGCCAAACTGTTGTCTGGGGAGACATACCACCAATTCTCTGCCAGACTGGAAACCTATTTGGAGAAATGGACGGCTCTGGGGAAGACCCAAGATCTTAAGGAGATGATCATGATAGAGCAATTGAGAGAGTCCATGGCTCCAGACATGAGAAAATTTCTCATGGAACAAGGTGCAGAGAAGTTGGGGGAGGTTTTAAATGTCGCTGAGAGGTATCAGGCAGCCCAGGCAGAGGTAAGTGGCTCTAAAAAGAAGCACATAGAAACTTTTAAAGCTCCACAGCCATTTAATAAATCTGAAAATAGAGAACAGGGTAATAAGGGCAGGACAAACTTTGAACGGCCAAGAAATGACTATCGAGACAGAAACTCACAGTTCAATGACCAAAAATCCAATGAAAGAAAACCGTTCAACCAAGGAAAAAGATGGTGTAAATGGTGCAAGAAAAATAACCATAACACCGAATTTTGTAGAAGGAAACCTTCAAACATTGCTGCAATGAAGTCGGGGACTCAAAGATTAAAGGTTAATCCTAATGGACAGCAGGAACCTTATCACCCCCCAGTTTGTGAGGATGTTATTTGTAATGGGGTCACCATAAGGTGCCTTTATGATACAGGTTTGGATTATGATTCAGTTGTGAAGTCTAGCCTAGTGGACCCAAGTCAGTATACCACAGAAACAGTGGAAATACAAGGGGCAACTAAGGACATACCACTCATGACACTTCCCATCGCAAGGATAACGGTGAAAACTCGCTATGTGGAAGGAGAAATCAGAGCAGCAGTGATAGATGAACCAATCTACTCTCTGATATTGGGGTGTAGATACGTCTTCTTGGGGAATCCCGAGAGACCTGTGATCATGGCGACAGTGCAGACCAGGTCACAGAAGAAGGAGGAAGAAGGTGAACCTATAAATGCTCATCCAGAGGAGATGAGGAAGGCGCAGGCTGAGGATAGGACACTCAAGCCATGTTTTAAAAAATTGCCCAAATGCCACACACCTCCGAGCAAGGGGGAATATTTTATGAAGAACAAACTATTATACAGGAAGGCCGGAACTGGAACAAATGGTCACTACCAGCTGGTTCTTCCCACTTCATATAGGGATAAAGTGATGGAACTCGGGCATGCGATTCCCTTCAGTGGTCACATGGGGATCAGCGCCACAGGACAGCGTATAGCTTGTCATTACTTCTGGCCAGGGATAACGGAGGATATAAAAAGATATGTCAAATCCTGTCAAGAATGTCAAAGGGTAGCTCCAAAGCACTGGACTGCTCCTGCAACTCTAGGGGAAATGCCCATAGTGGGAACACCTTTTGAGAGGGTTGCAGTGGATATTGTGGGACCTCTCACTCGGACCAAGAGGAGGAACAGTTACATCCTTACTCTGGTGGACACTTGTTCTATGTGGGGAGAGGCGGTAGCCCTGCCATCAATTGATTCAAAACATGTAGCAGAGGCACTACTTACAATATTCACCCGATTAGGATTCCCGCATCAAATCTTGACTGATAATGGCTCTCAGTTCAAGGGGAAACTAACGGAAGAAGTTTTTAAGCTATTTCAAGCCAGACACTTTTATTGTAGTCCGTACCATCCGCAAGGGAACGGCCAGGTAGAGAGGTTCAATGGGACTCATTTCTATCCTGAGAAAGCTGGCACACGAAAAACCGGATCTGTGGGATCAATTCCTGCCCGCCGCATTGTTTGCGTATCGGGAGGTACCACATAGTTCAACCGGGATGGCTCCCGCAACTCTGCTATTTGGGACGCCAATAAAAGGTCCATTAGAAGCACTATTAAGGACCTGGACAGATGAGAAGGCGGAAGAGACTGTTACCTCATCTTATCAATACGTGAACGAACTGACCACTCGTCTGAAAGCTGGATGGAAACTGGCAAATGATAATTTGAAACAAGCCAGGAAGAAACATGCAGCATATTTTAATAGGAAGGCAAACGACAGAGAACTAGCTGTGGGAGAGAAGGTGCTGCTTCTACTACCCGGTAGCCAGAATAAATTACAAATTGGATGGCAAGGTCCATATACGGTTCTAGAGAAGGTGTCTAGAACAAACTATAAAATTGACAAAAAGGGGAAGGAGAAAGTTTATCATGTAAACCTGTTAAAGAAGTATCTGGACAGACCACTCCAGGAAAGCACCCCCTTACTGACCCTGGCTATCGCAACTCAAATGCAAAAGGAACCACTCACCTCACATGAATACCCATTACATCCTTGTGAAACAGCAGCACAGGTAAAAGTCAGTAAGCACCTGACTAAAAACCAGAGGGAGAGAGTTCAACAGGTTCTGGAGGAACATACAGATGTATTAACAGATAAACCAGGCCATACAAATTTGCTACAGTATGACATGAAACTGGTAGACTCAAACCCAATCTGTATGAGAGCCTATTCTATTCCGTTCGCGAAGGAGAAGGCATTAAAGGAAGAAATAGATTATTTGTTGAAGGAGGGGATTATTTCACACAGTGAATCATCTTTTAGCTCCAGTGTAGTTTTGTTGAGAAAACCGTCTGGGGAACACAGACTGTGCATAGATTACAGGAAACTGAATGCTGTCACAGAAGGACAAGTGGATCCATTACCAGACACAAAACAGTTATTTGCCAGATTAAACAAGGTAAAATACTTTTCAAAGGTGGATCTTAGTAAAGGCTATTACCAGATTCCAGTGAAGCCTGAAGTGAGACCTTATTTAGCATTTAGCACATCGGAAGGACATTATGAATTCAACATGCTACCATTCGGACTGAAAAATGCTCCGAGTGTATTTTCAAGGATGATGCGCAAATTGTTGGATCCCCTGAATAACCCATGTATCACGAATTTCATGGATGATATTCTCGTCGCCACAGAGACATTTGAAGAACACATTGACGCTCTAAAAATGTTATTTAATAGGCTTAGGGAGGCGAACTTAACTGCTAGGCCAACAAAATGTTGTATTGGATGCAAAGAGTTGGAATTCTTGGGACACACTGTATATCAGGGTAACATGACCCCTGATCCCAAGAACTTGGAAAAACTGCAGAGAGCACCTAGACCACAAACAAAAAAGGACGTGCGATCATTCGTGTCGTTATGCGGATTTTATCAAAAATATATCAAAGATTTTAACTCTATTTGTGCTCCTCTGACTGATCTGACTCGCAAGGGACTTCCAGATAAAATTATTTGGACTGCGCAAAGTGAATTAGCGTTCCAAGACTTAAAGGAAAAACTCACTAGCAAGCCTATTCTCAAACTGCCTGATTTGACACAGGACTTTGTCGTAAGAACAGATGCAAGTAATGTAGGACTCGGGGCGGCTTTGTTGCAAAGATCATCTTCACCTGATGGGGAACTGAACCCAGTCGCTTATGCAAGCCGCAAATTGAATAAGGCGGAACAAGGATATTCCACAAGCGAAAAAGAATGTTTGGCGTTAATCTGGGCAATAAAGAAGTTTCAAATCTATCTGTATGGTAGGACTTTTGTGGTCCAGACGGATCATCAGCCCCTCGTATTCTTATCTCAGGCTAAGCATGAAAACGCAAGATTGCTGAGGTGGTCTTTATTGCTTCAACCTTATCAGTTTAGTATCCAATATATCCCAGGCAAATTGAATGTCGGTGCAGATTTCCTCAGTCGGCACCACTGTGATCAAAATTAGAGTAGTGGCAGGCGTGTGGAGTAATTTTGTCTATGTGTATCACTGGTTTTGGAACTTGCCGTAGGCATGTTTTCAAGTGGGAAGTTGTGTGATAAAATTAACCGTGATACAACGTTAAAATATCTCCAAAGATAAAATGTAGGGATAAAAAATAATGCGTAAGCTACTAGAAGACATGATCGCCCATGCCGCGGGTCACTACCCGCCATGAAAATTAACTTGTTAGACGTGAAGGCAAGACGTTTACCCTTGTAGACGGGATGAGAACGGAGATCAAAAAGAAAAATATGACTGAACACGTGCTTGAAACTAGCAAGGCTAAAAAGACGCAATTGGTGGGGAAAGGAAAAAAATTCACGTCCCCAAGATGACACGAGGTAAAGAAATGGACAAAAGGGACCTTAGCTATTATACGCAACAGTCATTTCTTGGACGCTTTTGCGATACTTAGTCCTTTTATTTGAATTCAGCGGCAAACGCATTACAGAAGATGCTCGAACATATTTCAAAAAAAACAACTAACCTTGAAAAGTAACTTTTTCTTAATAATAATGTTAGGAATATAAAACCTAGCTGGCCTGATGGCCCATCTTGAGCAGAGAAATAATATGCTTTCGTTTATACAGACGGATAGATAATAATAAAGATATTGGCAAAAGACTGTCGTTCATATCAGCGAGCGACTGCATTGAAACAAAAAAATGTCACTAATTTTCAAAAAATTGCGGCCTTGAGACTCAAGTGCTAAAATCTAGATGAATGAAAGAGAGGGGGAATTAGTGGAAAGTTGTGGCTAAAAATAACTCTAGAGGCAGATTCGTGTAGGAAATGCATGTATAAACAAGTGTGTTTTTGTAAAAAACGCAAGTAGAGACAGACGGACCAACAGACAATAATACATACTTGACTGAGGTATGACTGAATTGACTTTTGGTAGGAGGTTTGAAATTTGAAAAGGGGGAAAGGCGGTGATTGGCCACAGATAAACATATTATCGGCGCTCAGACGCGCATTTTTGCCATTCATCATAAATTGTCCAGTAGTAGACACAGTAATTCTTCAGTGGTGTAATTCCCAGAAGCTAATTGCAATATTTAGAGGGACGCCATACTAGAGCCAGCAGCTCAGCTGAGTTTTGCTAGCATATAACTGTGTTCTCTATTCATAATTCTGGTAAGACTGAAAGTATTTCTTTGTATATTTTAATATTGTTTAATGTTTCGAGTGATTTGATACTGCCATATCAAAATCTATCCCTTAAAACAAGTAAGGATTCGCTCTAGATCCCCAGCCCCAGTTCAGACAAACAAAATACATAAACGCCAGCAAGGATTATGAAGGGCGGATCAAGTGTTGAGATCAGTGGAACATATCACCTATCCTATTCAATGGCAGGAAGCTAATGAACATATTTCAGAATATGTAGTCTTGGGGAACTTATACTATGTGAAACCAACTTGGTAAGATGTGCTGTATGGTCAGAGAGATCTGACCCCGTCTATGTGGTGTTGTTGTGTAGTGTTGAGTGTAGAAGTGGCTCAGGAGGTAGAGTTCTGACACATGACCCAATACTTTTATTTCAGTACTGTGAGTTTTTTTATTTGGCACCAAAGTGGTGTCAAATGCTGTGTTGTAAAATACAAGTGAGGACCCGTGCAGTCTAGTATTTTGGCAGAGCAGCCTTATATTGCCCCCAAGCACGGAGAGGTGGGGCCACCAGATTCCAGCACCAGAACTACTCAGTCAAGATACGTGAGCGTCTGGCCTGCTGGACATTCACCAACTTATTTTCTAACTAACACACCAACTATATTTCCATCAACTAGAACATACCATGTTGGGAAATAAAACTTGTATTCCTCCCATCAGTAATGGACAATGTTTGGTAGTCATAGACTGGGAGTGATGAAGCCACCCCAACAGCACATCCATTTATCGTTCTCCCAGATAAATTACAAATATAAACAGTAGTAATATTAACTAGTCTTGTAAAATACATATGTACACACCTTTCATTTATTATGCCATATATTCATGCATTTCATTCATAATTTCAAAATCTTTCATATGTTCTGACCAAAATAAACCTTGGTTCAGAACAAATAAACTTAAAGAAAATTTAATATCAAAATTTTAAACAGCTGGAGTTAGTTCAGTGTGTTATAAATTCTATTAATATTATTAGACTTATTAAATATCTGTGTGTGTGTGTACGTAATCTACTACAACACATTCCATATCAGTACCCTAGATTTTTAACGTAGCCACATTCATTAGTAAAAAAAGATATGTGTGAGGTCGTAAGTGGTGGCAAGAAGGGCCTTCTGTAAATTCACAGCTACATTTATCTCAGGAGCCTTCACAGCTGACCTCATGCATCACACTAGGTAATATCACAACCATACAGTACCATCAAATCCACTACAGGCATCATGTAGAAACAATATCAGGGGGTATCAATAGCATAGGTATCATGTACTAGCAATAGCTGTACTATCTCATGTGGCATAGGCGTCATGTATAAACAACATCAGGGGGTATCAATAGCATAGGTATCATGTACTAGCAATAGCTGTACTATCTCATGTGTGAAACAAACAGGGACGGGTTAGTGGGGACCGAAATGACACCATGGAACATATGAGGAACTATGGGTGCAGAAATAGTCATCTGTGTGGTCTCATGAACAAGTGTGGGGGGGGGGTTCAATGGAATTAGCATCACTAATCTATGGCAACAATCCTATCAATCCGTTTCTTTTCTCATGTCTTCCAATATTCATTCTTTTTTTTATACAAATTTGTAAACAAAGTTTATTAATTATTTCATAATATAATGACTCCAACAACAACAAAAATCACTATCAATACATCAGATTTCTGGGTGTGATAAAGTCTATCAGTGGTGTGATAATAAGGTTAGCTCAGAAAGCGAAATAGAACAGTCAATATCATCTGTTGTTAGCAAGTTGTGAGAATGTAACTGTGGTCTCATGATGGACAGCAAGAAAACAAAAGGTCTCCAGATTACAACAAAATTGCAATTGTTAAATCATGACAGTAAAAATTATAAACGGTACCCATAAAAATGTGTGGCTTTACACTCAAAATATCTCTGTGGAAAAAGGATGGCATACTATAACAATTATAAATTTATATTTCAGAAAAATAATGGTTCGTTCTACTTATACTTTGTCAAGGAATGTTATGACAGTATCGCTGTAATAGAGAAAAGTTACTAGAATATAGGAATTTTTTTTTTTTTTTTTTTTTTTTTTTTTTTTTCGTAACCAGCGGCACTTGGGCTTTCAGCCCTTCGGCCCAATGACATGTCATTGCGAGGCTGGGGAACCTGAGGACTTTCCTTCCAACCCGGTCAGGAGCTTCGCTCCTTCCCATCCACAGAGGGTTTATCACAGGAGCCGTTCAGGCTATTCAGTCAAATTTCCGGCCGTAAACATTTCTTCAAACGCCGACGCCCGGGTTTGAACCATGAACACCTGGTCGCCAGTACAACGCCGAAGCCATTACACCAGCGCGGCTCCCAGAATATAGGAATAAATGGGGTATATAGATCATCTGTAGAAAGTTGTATCAATGATAATGGACAGAATGACAATCAGTGCATAGTGTAAAGGTACTGCGTGAATATGCAAAGATGCATGTGAAAAACAGCAAGTTGATCTCTGGAACTGCAAGGAAAGTAAAACTGTAAGGGCGAAAGAGTGAAAAAATGATGAATTCTCAATGGGCGAATCATTAGTATTAAAATTGTATGCGATTCATGTATGCTGGACTCTAGGGTTGTGAATTGTTTATATAACATCAAAACATCTCTAACTAGTACGTGTGGTTATGCAACTTATAAACTGCAATTTCCGTGGAAATGCATAACTGGTTCAACAATCCTAAATAAATTACATTTTCCCTCCACTATTGCTGTGAAGCGTAATGTGGAGCTGATGTTTACGTTGTCGAGCCAACTGTGTCGCTTTGGCTGCTGTGAGTCCGTGTTGTTGTAGGATTTCTGTGATGCTGTATCTATCGCCTCTTGGGCTTCCTCTTTTCCCCGTACTCTGATCCCAGATCTTCTAGTATTGTAGACTCGTAGTGGTAATTTCCAATCGTCACTCAAAGTCGAAAGGAGCTTGAGAGCTTGATGAATCCGCTTCACCCAAGCATGCAAGGACTTTGGCCTTATAATAAATCTAAAGAAAACCAATGTGTTGGGTCAGGATGTGGATGTTGCACAAGTTATCACTATCGACAACTATGAATTGGCAGTGGTGCACCACTGGAGTCTACCATCAACGACAAACTCTCTCTGGACACACAGATTGACAGCAGAATTGGCAAAGCTACAGCCACCTATGCCTGCCTCGCAACGCGTGTTTGGGGAGACTCCAAACTCACAATTGAAGACCAAAACTACGGTATATAATGCCTGCGTCACCATCATACTTTTATATGGCAGCGAGACATGGACAACCAATGCTAAGCAAGTGGCAAATGTCGAGGTGTTGTCACGTGCTGTCCTTCGAAGTATGCATACACTGCTTAGACAGCGCAGACTACGCTGGCTTGACCATGTCCGCCGCATGGAAGATGGTCGCATCCCGAAAGATATCTTCAATGGATGGCAATAGAACATTTGGGCGACCGCCACTGAGTTTCAAAGATGTGTGCAAGAGAGACAAGGGGGCACTGGACATAAATCCAAGAACCTGTGATGATAAAGCTGTCGATCGCACCAAATGGTGGTGCTCTCTACGGCGCAACTTCAGACTGGTCGAAAAGAAGCTGTCATGGCAAGAAAAAAAGATGAGAAAACGTCGAAAGGAACACCAGGACAACATGTAAAATATGTTCTACTTTACGGCTCAAAGGCATGGCATGTCTCGACAAATATCAAGTCCAACCTCCAGAGATTCACCAATAGATGCCTCTGTCTCATCCTTCGTACAAAATTTCCTCTTATGGAGCAAACACAGCAGAGACCTGTGGACTAGGAGCAAACACAGCAGAGACCTGGTGACTAGAACCAGACAACAACTAATAGCGCTGGATATTGAAGAGAGATAATGGAAAAGGATTGGAAACATTTTCAAGAAATAAACCAACCACTCTATTGTCGTAGTTTTTTTTATAGGAATTTAAGATCAATTATGTTGCGGTCTGAATAGAACTAGAACAGCTCAGTGGGAGATAAGGTAAAGAAATAGATTTTTCACGAGTGAAGTGGTGAAAGGTAAAGTCTGTCCCTGGATTTGAGATATAATCTGTCCAGCCTATCGGTTACGACTGAGATTCTTAGATCAGACAGTTTTCTTATATATATATATATATATATATATATATATATATATATATATATATATATATATATATAAATATATATATATATATATATATATATATATATATATATATATATATATATATATATATATATACAGTACTTTGCAAAAAAAATGGCAGTCATATTTTTGCAACGCAGCACACTCATAGAAGCAAATAATAATAAAAACTGTATGTCCAGAGGAAGATTGGTATCTCCCCTATCTATTAACAGTGGTTTCAGTACAATATAATGTTGCCTTCTCCAGCAAGGCAAGCCTGGATGCGGCGAGGCATACTTCCCGCAAGTGTTTCTAGGTAATTGTGAGTCAGACTGTCCCAGTATTTTTCAGCTACCTTCTTCAATTGTTCAACGTCTCTGAGTCCACTCTTTTTTAAATGATTCTTGAGTAGTGCCCAAACGTTTTCAATTGGGTTTAGGTCGGGACTATTGCTGGGCCACTTCAGGATTATCACATTCTCCTCTTGCAGCCATGCTTTGGTGGTATGAGCTGTATGCTTTGGGTCATTGTCATGTTGAAATGTGCACCCATCGGGGTACATGACCTGCATAGATGGCAGAAGGTGTCCCTCTAGTATGTCGATGTACCTTTCTTTCGTGAGAATTCCTGTGAAAACACACAGTGGGGTGGCACCTCTTGCTGCCACCCCTCCCCAAAGATGGAATTTATGGGTATGTTTCGGTCGCTGGTACACAGGCGTTACAGAGTCTTTCATCCAAATATTTATTTGAGCAGGATAAGACCAAACAGAACATTCATCTGAAAAAATCACATTGTCCCATGACAAATTTTGGTGTTCGTGGCACCAGTTCAAGTGCATCTGTTTGTGAGTCTCTGTGAGAAATGGTGACGAAATTACCCGCTTTTTTGTGTAGCTCCCGGTTGACAGTAGCATTAGATACTTCTGGGTTTCCCAAATCGATCATGCGCTGCCGTATGTTTTCTACACTCTTCATTGGCCCAGCCCGAACGATTTGGGCGAGACGCCGATGGTCCTTTGTGTCCAAAATTCTTGACCCCCCACTACCTTCTTTTCGCTCGATTCCATTACCTGCTTTTAATTTACTCACAACTCTGTAGACAGTCCGCTCAGGAATGTTCAAGGTTTTAGAAATGTTGGAACATGTTTGATTTCCTTCATTCCAAAGCTGTGAAATTAACATACACTTTGACTTTGTGTCCATTTTCTGCCACTAGCATTAGAAATTGTCGTCTGCTCTATTATCAAGGGACTGTACTCTACGCTAATTTTTTTTTTACTTTTGGTAGTGTTTGCTCACTTAAGTGGAGTGTAAATTTGGGGCAGAACATGCATATTTAATTAGATTTCAGCATATTTAGCTGAGCAATATGACTGCCATTTTTTTTGCAAAGTACTGTATATATATATATATATATATATATATATATATATATATATATATATATATATATATATATATATATATATATATATATATATATATATATATATATATATATATATATATATATATTCACCCCCTCACATCTACACACACACAGATTAGTGACGACAATTTGACGCACAGACGTGAAAACTATATCTATGGAATCGGGATCTTTTTGGGACAAGCTGACCAACACACGTAAATAAAGTTTATGTAAATTTTATTTATCATAAAGAAATTTCACAACAGCAATATTTTGAATATCAAATCAAATACGAATAAACATAAGTCAATGAATTTTAATTAAAGAGTTAGACTCATGGGTGTAATCCTCCCTCCCTCTGTTGAGACAAGATCCCGTTAGAAGAAAAAAATTATTAACATCAAAGAGTCAAAAATTTATACACTATGGTCTAGTATTTCCCTCTACAGTAAAGAAGATAGTTTATACGTTAATCTATTCTGATAAAGGGACAGCATCAAAAAACTTGCATAGAAAAATACACAAAGTGAGTACATGGATTCTACAAGATATCTTCTTCTTCTTCCGTCCTTAGCCAACGACCGGCAAAGCAGTCAGTGGCCATTACGCCTAGTGGCGTCTTAAGGGCAACAGCGAATAGATTTTCTCTGCCGTTGTTCCCATCACGCCTAATGGCGTCTTTAGGGCAACGACAAATCAATCCGTTTGCCGTTGTTTCCGTAA
This sequence comes from Oreohelix idahoensis, assembly GCA_024509875.1. Lineage (NCBI taxonomy): Eukaryota > Metazoa > Mollusca > Gastropoda > Stylommatophora > Oreohelicidae > Oreohelix > Oreohelix idahoensis. The sequence continues at coordinate 272,496 of JAMPIV010004382.1, forward strand.
TCAAAGTGACTGGCAAACGGGTGATCAGCCCGTTGGGTCTACAAGATATACATGAGAATTATTCATTCATTCTTCCTCTCTTCTCAGACAACTGTGGCCACGAGCATTCTTTCTTACCTAATACTGGTGTTGTATCTTCTGGAACAATCTTTAGGACGGACACACACACACACACACACACACAGCAGATCCAGTGTTATATTTGGCGAAGAGAACCCCAGCTCCTCAAAGAGATATTAACTTCAATTCTCCGGGGAGCGTTCCCTTTGTTATTTTTATTTAGGATTACTGTTTATGTCACCTTTAATTGGTCCAGGTTAGAAATTTAACGGCGCTCACAGTGTCAATAGCTTGAGATTTCCAGTACATAGAAATGACAGGTTGGTAACTTCTCTCAGTATAAAATTCTTTGTCACACCACAAATGGTCAAACGTCGGGAGATGTTAATGTTTGTTAAGTCACCGCAACGGGCAGACTGTAAATGAAATTTGCAAAGAAATCTGGATCTATATGCCCAGTTACAAAGTCACTCTTAATGTTCTTTGGGTGGTATTCTGTCTCTTTCTGGGTGTAAACACGATCTCAGACAGTTTTACCTTGAAGAAACCCAGATACTAATTAAATTGTTCTTTTGTATGGTTACTCTCAGATTTACATGGAAGTCGCTGGTAAGGTTTAGGGTTTGACCCAATACTGTGTAAAGGAGAAAAAATACAAATACTTAACCATAATATAGTATTCTCCATACTATCCTTAAGCCTCGTAAAATATAATATATTTATCCACTTCGGTTATGTAACTTAAATTATAACTACAAGCTTAGAGCTTGTCTTATCGTTTAAAACTCCCGTGAAATAAATTCTAGTCATTTAAAAAAATCAATCATCATGAATTAGAAATAAATACATATTTCGTCAATACTCATGATGAACAGTGCATTGCTAGTTGGTTAAAATATTCTCTGACTGGTTACTAGCAATTAATTAAATTTATTTTATAGCTGGAATAGTTTAGCTAGAAATTATTATTTATTCTGCTAGCCTATGTAACACAGTAAATCCTAGAGAAATATAAATGACGGACTTATCTAGTAACTCACTCTGCACCGAAAAATCTAGTAAAATATAATTGATGATTTTACCACTTAAATCACTCAAAACTACTAGTATAGTATTTACCTTCACACAGACTTCTAAGACTATCTCCACCGAAAGCTAAGAACTCTACTTAATACAAATGATTCTAGAATCGTAGCTAGATGTCATCTGAATCTATGGAGTACTGGATAACTTGAGTTAGAATGCTGGGGTATATATATATATATCTGAAATCAAAGGGAGTATTACACTATTCACCGAAAACCAGACTCTCTGCCAGATTTAGCACCTACGGGAAAATCTCTGCTCAAATTCTAAATTAAAAGGAATCTACACACTATTACCGCTGCAAATTCGAGCACCGAGCGAACGGTCTCTCTTAGATCAGGCGTAACGTAATTGACCAGACCGTGCGAGATTTCTTCGGTCGAAAATCACACTATTTACCGCCTGCAGACATGGTCATATAACGAAATCGAGCAAAGCCCGTCCTTTGATCTTGCTATTCTCAACGTGTTTAATTACCTTTCTAGTGAACTGATCACGGGACGGTAATAGACATTGTCTGCCTTTTGTTCCAAGATTATCTGCTCTTATCACTGTCTGATCCTATCCAACGATTTTCAGTCGCTGGCGTTAAAAATTACCGATACCCCGCTCAGCGTTAGCTAATAGATCTGCTGGTAAACCTTCATCAAAGGAAATAGCGAACAGCAATAAACTGCGTGCTAAATTAGAAAAAGGTACAGATCTCTGAGTATAGGATGGTTTTATGTTAACCAACAGGCGTAGGTGAAAGAAAGGTAAAAGAAAAGTGTAGATAATGAAATAGATATATGAAAGCTATTATCATAATATGTCACATCTATCCAGGCTTGTCACTGACTGGAAACCACAAAGGATGAGAACGTGGGGAGGAAGAAGAACAGTAGTTGAAGAAGCTAAGGCAACCGCTATGGCTATCATGGGCATAGTTGAAAAAGACGGCACAAGACGGACATTTTTTGCGAACATGGAATGAAAAGGAGTGAAGCGAGAGAGAGAAGGAGATATAAAAGAGAGAAGAGAGAGATAAAAGAGAGAAGAGAGAGATAAGAGAGAGATGCGAGAGAGAGAGAGAGAGAGAGAGAGCATTAATCAACTGTCGGTTTGCTTTTAATGTTATTGCTGTGGATAACCTTCCTTGCTGGAAAGGTGTCCCTAGATTTCACGTGCGTAATCACTGATCTGTGCACAACGCGCCAAATTCACGTGCGTGCTTACTGATCTGAGCACGAGGTGCCAGACTTGCTAACAGACGTATGTTATTACACAATATGTTCCAACACTAAGTAAGAACAGACACTTGGAAATTTGTAGGATTGTTTGTTTTTTTTCCGGTTCCTGCTGTGACTCGCGTTTATTTTCGAAACGTTAGATTACGTGCTTTTAATTTAAGATACAGACATATGGTCACATACCACTTTGTTTGTTTTATAGTTTAATTTGAAATTTAAAAAAATAACTATCAACGTCGTTATCATCAATCACATAACACTTGATCAAAGAGATAATAGTCAATGACTTGATGTTGTATCTGGATTTCCTTACACATAGAAAGTGTCGAAGAGCCTCATTTATGTACGCGTGATGCATTTGTTTGAGTTGAACTATATTGATCTTTGTGTAGGGAGCAAATGTCCACACTGTTCTTACATGTCCACAAATACTCTGATTTCTCACGTATCCAAAACAATTGTCAATGTCCCACACATCCACAAAAACTGTCAATTTCTCACGCGTCTTCAAAAAAAAATCCGTTTCTCACATGACCACAAAAACTTTCCAATCTCATATACCCACCCACACTCACTATTCTCACATTTCCACAAGACCTCTCCGTTCTGAAATGTCACTCTGATTTCGTGTTAATCTGTCAGATTTCATTTATTATTATTTGCTCCTTATTTGTTTTCATTTCGCGTTATCTCTCCATACTTTCGCTTTGAATTCTCCCAGTAAGTCTGCAGGATGCTGTCAAAGTTATGTACATCCCTAGCTCAGTGATGGGCGAAAAGTTTCAAGCCGGAATCGAGTTCCTTAATACATCGGCCTTTTGCCTAGTCTGTGTTTCCTTACAGGTGACCTGTTTCACAAAGCCTGTACCATAAGTTATTTTATTTTATTTTTTGAACCACTACACGGCTGAAGCGAGATACTTAAGAAATACACAGCCAGTAATCTCCCGTAGGTTCATATTATATAGATCATGTTTTACACAAAGGCAAACATAATGTCTTTTCTTCCCATCTAGCAAGTGTGTATGCAGGTGATACATAGTCACGAAATATTGCGTGACTCTCGATGTAAGCCCATTATGACCCAGAACAGATGTAGGAGCCGTGACGAGAATAATTAACTTGCTACAGTAGTCTACAGCAAGGTGTTGTGTGTGCTAGTGGTTTCTGTGACATCTTGTTTCATTGTTTTATTTCTTAATTGTGATGTACGTGTATATTATTATCATGGTTTGTACTGTGTGCTAGTTTCTTGTTTTTTTCGAAATGGAATTGTACAATGCTATGGATTGGTAGACGGACAGAGCGACAGACTGGTAGATATACAGATAGACAGACAGAGAGATACTCAGGATGACAGATTAGATAGATAGATAAACAGATAGAGGATTTGACTGATGGTTCGGTCAATGGTTTATTTGTTAGATTGGTAGTTATGTCGTCTTCTTCTTCGACTACTTTGTTCACTTTCAGAAGTCGACTTGAATATGTTCACACAAAGCAGTGACTGGTTTGAGACTGTTAGTATCTCCGCCGAGTTTTTTCCAGGAATGGTACTAGGTATGGCCACTCTGTTCCTTATATCATAAGCTCCTTTGAAGCAGATGCTCAGCTGTCATTTTACCGGCGCCACAGTTACACGCATCAGTAGATCCTGTCTTTAACTTGTGTTGAATAGATGGTATCCCAATCTGTTGTGGTCTGTGCAAAGTCTTAAGATTACCACTTGTTCACTTCTGCTAAGCTGGTAATACGCATATTTTTTTTTATTTAGCTGTGTATGTGTGTGTGTGCGCGCGCGCGAGTGCGTGCGTGCGTGCGTGCACCTTCTGAGGACGTGGCCAACGCAACTCCAGCGTCTACCAGCTATGATGGTGTGCATGTCTTCTTGGTAGCCCCGCGTAATCAGTTCCTTAATAACACATAAGGAAGGGAAACCCGAGGCCTGTAAACAGTAAATTAATATTAGACAAACATAAAGGTATGTTTTCAGGCACTCGTAAGAAATAAAGAAGTAGAACACTTAGACAACAGAAAAACAACAGACGTGAGTGGCTTACCCAGGGTTCGAACCCCGTACCTTCCGTACGACAACACCGCCTAGACCTTCCGTACGACAACACCGCCTAGCTATACAAGCGAATCACACTCTTATTTCTTACGAGTGCCTGAAAACATACCTTTATGTTTGTCTAATATTAATAGTAATCAGTTCCTGGTTGGCGATGGCCGAATATGGTTGAAACTCAGAAAATATACAGCAAGTCATAGCCATAGACAACACTTTAATGTGGGATATCTAAAAGCAAGAAATGAAGTGGAAATAAATTCTTTAAATAAAAGAAATAATTAACTTAGAAATGTAAAGGGCGTGTGTCCGGATGACGTTCGGTAATGTACCAATTCATTCAAGGTGTTTCTTTAAAGAACTAGGTCATTCTGGAGGCCAAGCAGGTAAAGAGTCTTTTGTTTTAAACATAGTGGTACGTTTTAATCTACCGTTTTACGCCGACACTGGCACAGCCCATTGTGACTTTTCGAAGTTTATCTAAATTTCATTAGAGTACAGTAAAGAAGTGGTTTTCAACGTAGGTCATATGACCTCCCAGGGTGCCATACCATATTTCTAGGGGGCCACAATAAGATGGCAAAGTACCTGTTGAGCTCTTTTTTAGGTTACTGGTGTTAGCTAGTGGTAGGTGTACCAAGGTACTAGCATCGTTACGCGAATGTTTCATAAAAATGACAAAGAGCTGTTCAACAAACTCCAACGAGTGGCAGGCAAATTGGCCAATACTGGGCTATACTCAACTCGTTGGTAAAAGTTCATATAATTTATTGACGTGGCACAGAAGACGTTCACTAGGACGAATACATTGTTTGACGTGGACGATCAACAATTATGCATGGTAGTAATACAATGTACAGTTTCTGATAATAATTATAGATCCTCTGCAGATCCATTACAAACCAAGTTCTTTTCTACCCAAGTGGTTGTGGTTCACTAAATGTTACTATCAGTGGGAAGTTAAAGCAATGTCCGTTGACCTTCTTCAAGGACATCTGCCATAGTAAACAGCTTCATACTGATGAATGACATTTTCCCTACAATAACTTGTCTTAATCCAAGACTTCCTTGTTTCAATACTTCACACAGTTAATAAGATCCATGTAGTTATACATAAAAAATACAAATAGGTTAGAGACTTCCTTTGGCTAACCTCTCTACTATATGCCAAGACCTGGACGTTGGCATTACGGAATATAATGTTCGAAATACGATCAAATACATTCTTCGCTCGTAGGAATTTCCACTACGATAGATCTAAGTGAGGCTAAGATCTCTACTGTTCCATTCTAGGAACCCAGCAAATATGGATTCCCGCTAGACTCCAGTGATGAGTAGCCATTTCACTTAACCATCAATACATTAATAAAATGAGGGCTCAAAACAACTTACGTATAGAACTGGATGTTGGCTTCTACCGGAAGACCAAACAATCCTTCATAAACAATTCTTCCACAGAATTGTACAGAATAAAATCAACACACGGACAGTAAGTCCGACTTGCCCTTTCCAAATCCTGACGTCATCCCCTAAACTAGGTAACCCGTGCGCCAAGAGCAACTCACACTCTGCATAGGGCACGCCCGTGCGTGAATAAATCGAACGCACAAATAATATAACTATATCACGACTGGTGCGTACTCTGGCAGGACCATAGACTGCCCACTATGTAAAAAGTACGCAACAGTACCTTTTTTTCCAATTTACAGCGACTATGAAGGGGGCCACAGAAGTAAATGAGGCTCAGAAGGGTGGGGGTGGGGGGGGGGGGGGGGGGGGGCATGAACAAAAAAAAAAAGCTGAGAACCTCTGCAATCAAGAACAAAAGTGCCCCGTGTAGTCCCCGGGGGGTCTGTGACGAGACAAAGAAAGAATATGAAAACTGCTCCTTCAGGCATGTCGTACAAGGCGACTAGTATTAGGTTGTGCATGGCACTGGCAACCTCTCTATGTAAAACAGACTGATACAGAAACCACTTCTGCAAGAGGTTGTCAATGTTTGATACAGGTTTTCTGCAAGGGGGATTAGCTGCAGTGTTGGCTACATGTTTCATAAGGGGCGCAAGAAAATGATGATAATTATAAAAAAAGGATAAAAGTGGGTTCCTAAAAGCTGTTTTCTTGTCTTCATTCGTGAGTTATTGACTCTTGTGGTGAATATAAAACAGAAGCATTTATAATTTGCTTATTCGTGCTGAACGTTGGATTGGTGGAGTGGTTAGAGCGCTGGCTTCTCACGGCGAACGTGCTGGGTTCGAAACATGGTGGCTTCAGTCTACCCAGCTGTAAATGGGGGCCTGACCCTGATCGAGTTAGGGAAGGAAACGACATCGAGAAAGTGAACTGGTAACCCCCCCTTCTCGATAATGGACCTAGTATAGTGAAGTCTCTAACACTTTACTCCCCTATGGCAGTATCTGTTATGGGACGACCTCAATTTTTTTCTTTAAATTCACGCTTCATCTGTCACTTTATGCAAATTATTTCAGGTATATTCACAGACTCTTCAAAATCACGTGTGAGGATCTCAAACACTTAACTTCACAAACTGACTACTGCTTTCTTTGGGAACATTCAAGTGGACGTTTGAGAGTATACGAAGAAGAAGAAGAATTTCATGTATTATTTCATAATTGACTTTCACATGTTGCCCTTAGATTTGTTAGTTCAGGAAAGTATGTAGGTCGACACTTCACATCTATGCTTCTTTTATAGCGTCTTTTATCTTATACTAGTCTTAATTAATAAAAACCTAACTAGCGGTGACATTCAGAGAAGAAAATCGGACAGTTTGTAAATCTCTGAGACCATTTAAAATGGCTTCCTCAAGTCCCATTATAATTTTCTTGCATTGTTTTTTAGTTTCGCTAACCAACCTTTGTTTATACTTTATTGCATTTTGTTTTTCTTCCAGCACGAACACGTGACATTTTAAATGAAAAATAGGCCACGAACAGTCATGTCAATGTGTCTTTTAAAGACTTCTTTAATAAATCGAAAATTGTATTTTCTGGCACGAAAGTTTGCGAATAGTTCTTATTAACAGTTGGTAATTTCCTAATACTCGTGCTTTTTTGCTCCGCACAGAATATGTGTAGTTATGTGTTGTTTCGTAGCAGTTAGGGTTAGGGTTAGAATTAGGGTTCGGGTTGGGGTTAGGGTTTGGATTAGGTTAGGGTTTACCCTAACTGTAAATGCTACGAAACAACATATAACTAAACATATTCTGTGCGAAGCAAAAAAGCACGACTAGCAGTTTATTATTCTGTTGTGATTTAACGCATATTTTGCATCCAGTAATATTTATTTAATCTGTTTAAATTTCTGGTTCCTAGAAAGGTCAAGTTCGTGACGATTTTAGAATTCACGCAGACATCTGTTTAGTGGAGAACTCTAGTTTGTATGGACATCTAATTCTAGCATACTTTTTATTCATGGACATGCCTAGTTTATTCGGATCTCTAAATTATTGAGACTTTAAATTTATAGGAATAAAATATCTAGTTTTTTGGCAACTTTTTTGAGTACGGAACGTTCTAATTCATGAAGCGTGTGGTTTATGGAGAGTTCTAATGCATGAAGCTTACAGTTTATGGAAATTTCTAATTCGTTGGGATTTCTGTTTAATGGAGAAAATGTTCCACGTCAAGGAACCTTTCATTTCGTCGAGACTTATAAATCATGCGTACCTGTAGTTGACTACGCCTTGGTACCAGCATCTTGAGACTGATTCGTGAATACATTGCCGGTTATAGCGTGGTGGTTAACCCTTTCCTCCCTGTTGCGATGAACAACGCTGTCCCTTCTGTTGGTGTAATTTCGTTTGTGTCAGCAGCTGGACACTGATATCGGTCTGTGGCATGGGCGGATGTGACTAGAATGTGTGTTGCCCCTTGGATGCACTTAACGATCAGCATGGCTGCTGGCCAGGGTATAAGGAAAAGTCAGGAGGAGGATAAAGTGCCTGTCGCAAATAAAAGTAGGTCTTACTTATTTTTCTAAATCTATAGTAGGCCATGAGAATGAGAAAAGAGAGACTGTGTGTTTGTTTTTAATGTGAAAATATATATGAGAGAGAGAGAGAGAGAGAGAGAGAGAGAGAGAGAGAGAGAGAGAGAGAGAGAGAGAGAGAGAGAATGAAGTGAAAGAGATATATGTTCAAAAGATAAAAATAGCTACAAATGAGATAGAAATTACAATATAGCAACACTCTGGAAATTAGATATGAAGGATAGGACCCAAAGACGCACCAATAGAGAATGCAGTAAACGACCCATAGCTTGACTGCTTGTGTCAGGGTCAGCGAACTAGAGCTGACCAAGTCCCTACTCCACCTCCAAGTGGTGGTCCTGGAAACAGGCTGCATCACTGTAGTCTGGCTGAGAGAGTAGGGATCAAAGAGGGAAGGCTAACCCGGTCCCAAAAAATGTTGTGCGGAAGTCGGATGTGTCGGCCGAAAGGCGCAAATATCGCAGCTCCGCTGTAAACGGGCACAACGCAACCAACGTCCTTTTCGGGACGAACGAGGAAGAAGAAGGAAGATATGAAGGATACAAACAAAAGGCAAGTGGTAATGGGAAATCTATGGCACGTCACAATGCAGATAAGACATGTGAATATAAGAAGTTTATGACATGTCACTACACAAATAAGACATGTGGTTATAAGACGTTTATGGCATATAACATGTAAATAGAAGAAAATTATAACGTGTAACAGCACAAATAAGACATGTAAATAGAATAAATGTATGGCATATCACTGCAGACAAAAAAATATGTAGATGAATATAAATGAGTTCGAAAAAAAAGAAAGATGAAGTGAACAAGACGCATAGTAATGAAAGAAAAAAAAGTCAGGAAACGAGAAAGAATTAGAGAAAAGATAGAAAGATTAAGAGGCATATCTGGCGGTGACATTTTTTCCATCCTAACCCGCCATTCACGCACTTAAACAACGTATGTCAAAGAGTCCTAGACTGTGGCTATATTTTAATACTGGTTCATTTACTCCTTTTGATAGCTATGTGTTTTATTTTTTAAAGTGACTAGTGGAAATTACTGCTTTTGTGGTAGAAAAAAATGGTATGACGTTTCCAGCTTCAGGTAAGCGGTATTCGTGTGGTTTGTCGATGAAGGTTGGACAATTGATTGTGGTAATCAAGTTTGTGAAACTGCGCTTACTTGGTAATATTGCTTGGTAATATTGCTTGGTAATATTGCTTGGTAATATTGCTTGGTAATAATGTTTGGTAATATTGCTTGGTAATATTGCAAGGAACGTTAGACTGGCAGAGTGGTTACATCCCTGGTATGTCGCGGCAAATGTGCGAGGTTTGATTCATGGTATCGTCTCGCTTCAGTCTAACCAGCTGTATATAGGTACCTGACTTCGGTCTTGAGTTAAGGAAGGAAAAGACAGCGAAGAAGGGAACTGATCACCCCACCTGTCGATGCTGGATCTAGTATAGTGATGTCTCTAACACTTCACCCCTCTACGGCATTATCTACTACGAGGATACTTTTTTTTATATATTTCAGGCGAGAAAATGTTGTCAAAAGCAAGAACTGGTAAAATATTGATTTATTAATTGCAATCAAGGCTGGCTGTAGGTAGATTTAACCTATTTGATGCAATCGGGCCTCGCCCACAGGAGGCCCCGTACTCGGGTTGCCACCTCTAGCTGAAGAAAATAATAAGGAACGCCATGAAGATTAGGTTGTATTGGGGGATCCTATTCAAGCTCATTCACCGAGTTAAAATTGATGAATAATACATTATTCCTTTTTATTGCTCATTAACTGTTGTTCTAGATAATCTAACATCCAAGCGAGAGAAATAGACAGAGATAAAGAGAGAGAGAGAGAGAGAGAGAGAGAGAGAGAGAGAGAGACAGACAGACAGACAGACAGACAGACAGACAGACAGACAGACAGACAGACAGACAGACAGACAGACAGACAGATAAGCAGACAGAAAGAGATTATAGTTAAAAACTAAAGAAAACGAACAAGTCACGTGTGTAAAGTTATCAGATTGAGATGGTCAAATGCTGGCTGGAGGAAATAGAAGCACTGAAGCCAATTCTTTCTCCTTCTAACATTAAGAAACCTTTGAAAGTCCGGAAATTCCTTGCCAGAGCTACGGAGAAAGCAATTGGATTTTTTATTTAAATTGCTCTACACATATTTATGAAAATGTCAGTCCCAGTTGCGTTAGGGGAAAGAAGCTTTTCCCAATTAAAATTTACCAAATCTTGTCTAAGTGTCGCAAGTGTGTAGGTTTTTGAAATATTAGTCGAGTTCGACAATATGAGTGAAATCGACAATGTGAGTGAACTGTCAGAATTACAGAGAAAACACAGATAATGTGTGAAAATAGGGTGAACTTAAGACAACCTGGAAGAAGATCTATTAAAGCTATCTCTCTTTGCAAGCCCACAACTCACGTATATAGCCTTACGAATCACCCGCTCTCTCTTCTTTCTCACAAACAGATAGAGAAATAGTAAGAGCTAAATATGTATGGATGAAGGTCTTGAACAGCCCATTAACAAAAAGGTTAAAATTTATTAAAGTTCTCTTTAGCTTTGTATAGAAGAAAGAATAAAAATCTCAGCAAACAATAACTGATCAAATAACAAAGTTAACAATTACATCAATTCATTCGTCAAAGAACAAAAACCAACAAGTAGGCCCCTGATAGGGAAAATAAACAAGAGTTAACAATCCTTCCGCTTCTGTGGAACCAATACGAATAACTTAAGTCAGTGTCTTTATATCTCTGCTCCTAAAGATGGGGATACTTTATAAATCCACTGAAGACGCTATCCATGCGCCGGGTTCTCACACAAAAAATCAAAATAGACTGTTGATTAACTCTGTCTATATTCTGACCACTACTACACGCAGAGTCTGTACTGACCAGTAGACCTACAATCAAGGATCAACTGAGGACAACCGTTCGTCTCTTGCGCTCTTATCCGACGCGGTGAAATTAAATGGTCGTGCCTCGTATTCGGAACTCGATGCGTAAATCCGGTTGGGTCAGGTTTGAGACCTTATGGTGACTGAGCACTCAGTTTAAGCACACAGCCAGGTGCTTTCAATTAGGCTGTTGATACGGTGCTGATTGATATGCTGGATGCCACTGTGCTCTGACTTTTACTAAATAGGCGAGTAGGAAAACACTAATGCTCAAAACGATGTCAGATTGCTGCTGCTGGTTAGACACTGCTTGAACTACACTCCCGTTAGAGGGCTATGTGAAGAGGGTTGCAATTTCAGGTATTAGGTGACAACTCGTGGCGTTAGTTGCTTACTGGAACCGTGAGATCGAGGAGAATGTTACATTCTTCGACTTGGATCCTGCTGTAACAGTGGGGTACCCTGGAACTAAGACCAAAACAAGGAAACATTACCTCAAGCAAAAGAATGAAATCATAACAATGTTATAATAAACTGTTATGCCCCACTAAAGTATTATTATTATTATTCTTGCTAGGTAAATCTCGGTGCTGTCTTTATCCACATGAGGTGTCCTCCTGTTAATTCCCCCCTCCCCCTCCCTTATCAATTATCAGCGTGCAGTCGCATAGGCTAATATAGCTTGTACATACATATACATCTCAGCAAGTGCTCTGACAGCAAAATCTACTCAAAGTCTTCTTCCAGCTCAACATAAACGATGTACAACCAAGTAGTTCCCGTTGAGTGGATATGCGATTCATCTTATATCATTAAGTGAATTACAGAAATTATAAGTACTAGATACATTACATAATAAAATTGTATGCGCCCCTTTGGGGTCGATCTCGTACATGAAACCGGGAAAATTTGGAGAGTAAAATAAATGAGACAGATTGAAAAATTCAAATTATTAGTCGTTTCGTCACACTAAGATCAAACAAGGTTTGCAATTTTATCCATAGTATGTGATGTGGCAAAAAATTAAAACTTCGACAATATTTTGAAAGAGTTTTTGGAACAGAAAGGAAGAAATATTTATTTATATGTTTAGTTTTTTGTCAAAATATAGCTAATACATACAGCTGTTGTTTTTCTGTTGTCTAGTTTTCTACTTCTTTATTTCTTACGAGTGCCTGAAAACATATCTTTATGTTTGTCTAATATTTATTTACTGTGTACAGGCCTCGGGTTTCCCTTCCTTATGTGTTATAAAAACTTCAGGTCACCGTGTTTACCTCTCCCCGTTTCCACAGAGCCACACAACAGGAGTAAGCAGTGAGAGAAGAGGGACAAAGAAACACATTTTATTTCATTAAAAATAAAAGTGAACGTGGAGGAAAAAAAAATACAAAAAGGAAGAAGAAATAAAAGAAATAGAGAAAGGATAAAAGAAAGAAAGCGTACAAGAAAGAAAGAAAACAAGAAAATAAGAAAGAGAGCGAGAAAGATTTTGAAAGAATGAAATTTTGATAAGATTGTATAATAAAAAGAATAAAAGAAACAATGAATGAACAAAATGAAGACAAGAAAGAAAGAAAGAAAAACAAGTGAATTAGATGACCATTTACGGAAAGAAAAGGAAGCGAAACAAGAAGTATTTGTGATCGAGAATAGGGAGGACAATTTGGTTGGTAGCTGTAACATTTCAATGCCAGCATTAATTATTAACAACAATAATATTGGTTGCGGAAGTTGGCAAGATTACCCCAGGTATTCGTCAAAGGCGAATGTATAAAGTAAGTCTTCAACTTCGCAGACATAAATTTGTTAGCGACTATTAAGAAAAGTAATTAAAGATCTGTAAGAAAGCGAATGTAAAGTTAATATAAGAAAACAAGCTGGTGTAATGAACAAAACACACAAAAAATACACGAAGAGCTATTGTAGATATAAACTTTATAGCAATTACAGGCAGAAACTTTATAGCAATTACAGGCAGAAACTTTATAGCTTTTGTAGAAAGGATACTAAGAGTTGTTACGGAAATAACAGACAGAAACTTGACAACAGTTACATACAGAAACTTGACTTCTTTACAGAAATAAGCTTGTTAGCTAGTACATAAAGAAACTGGACAGCTAACGCAAAAAGAAAATTGACAGCTATCACAGAAAAAAAAACTTGACAGCTATCACAGAAAAAAAAAATTGACAGCTATCACAGAAAGAAACTTTACAGCCGTCACAATTGACAGCTATTACTGAAAGAAATTTGACAACTATTACAAAATGAAAGTTGAGAGGTCTTATAGAAAGAAAGTTGAGAAGTTTTAGAAAAAGAAAGGAAACAGCATTATTAGAAAGAAAGTTGAGAGGTATCACAGATACAAATCTACCAAAGAGCTACTGCAGTAATACATTTGACAGTTATTTGCAGGAAGAAAGTTGAGAGCTCTTACACAAAGATAGTTTGGAGTTTTTACTGCAGAAAAACTGTTATATATTTCAGAACAAATTTATTATAAATAAATTATTCTCTTTCTGTAGAAAGTCATATACACACGTTCTTTTCTGTGTCTCATTAATTTCGTTTGTCGCGTAATTCTTTTATCTTGTTTTTCTGCTTGCGTTAACATTTCTACCTACACAGACAACAGACAACACACTTGCGGTGTGGTGGGAGATGAGGTGTGGGATGGGGGGGGGGGGGGGGGGGGGGGGGGGGGGGGGGGGGAAGGGGGGGGGGGGGAATAGGGAGATAAAATGTTTCATTTAAAACTTGTACCAGTTATGCCGTGACCACCGACTGGTTAAGCTGTTAGAGCGCTTTCCTCTCGCGGCTGAGTTACCGAGTTCCAGGATCAAAACCTGGTGGTGTCACGCTTCAATCTATTTAGCTGTAAATGGGTACCTGCCTCTGATTTTGGGGTATGGGATTCAAAGCCAGATAAGAAGGGAACTAGCACTTGACATAATAAAGCTGGACCTAGAATGGTGAAGCCTATAACACTCACCTACGCCAGTATTTGCTTTGGGATTACCTTTAACTTTTTGTTTATTTGATTAATTAAGCTAGGTCTTCACGTCGACTAGCGAGTCGCTAGGTCTTCATGTCGACTAGCAAGTCGCTAGGTCTTCACGTGGACTAGCAAGTCATTAGGTCTTCACGTCGACTAGCAAGTCGCTAGGTCTTCAAGTCGACTAGCAAGTCGCTAGGTAACGGAATAGTTAAATATGTCCGGAAAAGGAGACTTCCGTGCTAGAATCACCGCAATTAAACTTGTATGGAATAGGAGATGTCCATGCTACAATCAACGCAGCTAATCTTGCTGGGAATAAGCGACTTCCAAGGTACAGTCAGCGCCATTAACCTTGTTGGGAATAAACGACTTAAGTGCTACAATCAGTAAGTTGAACTAGTCGGTATAAGCCGATTTCCATGTTACGATCAGCGGTGTTAAACTTTATAGATCATTATAAAACGGCACAGGAGAAACTTTGTAACCTGGAGCAAGCTGAAGCAGACAGAAAGCAGTATGTATAAAAAATGCTGGGAAAATGTCGCAGATTCTCTAGGCTTCGTCAAGAACCAAAGGCACTGGGTGACATTGATTAACGAGCCCAGAATAATGTTTGTGCACTTTAACTGGTTTGATAGACCGAAAACTAAAGCGTGATCACCCATTTTCGACGTTTAAATACTAGTGCATTGCCGATTTGTGAGCAATGAAAAACGAGAAAAACGGCATGCCAAAAACTGTAGACATTTGTAGATAACTGCGTTGGAAGGAGTCTTGAGAGGGGAAAAAAAATGAAGTCATCTAGTTGCAAACAATACTGGAACCTGCAGACGTGCACACTCAGTTGACAAAAATTGGAGGTCGATAGGTTAAACATTGTGAAAATCCAAGAACAAATGTGTCAGAGCAAAGATAGCAGACATCGAAACCTCGCGGGAGACTAGACAGAGGAAACTATAGACATGTATAGAGAATACCAATCATGCTGTGATGGAAGTAAAACTCTCGTGGGCGGTGGCATCAAAGCAATCAAAGGAGAGACTTACAAAAGAGACTTTGCATTCTGCAACATACTTCTAGAGATAAAGATATGTTCAAGTTAACTCACAGCACGTTTATTGAATACTTTATCGATAATGCGTGTGTAGCTGTGACCAAACACAGTTCAGAATGCGTCTGTGATGAGAGCAACTTGTTTGTCGATGCAACATAACAGCAACAGAGAGAATAAATATGTCCGTCACTAGTACCACTCCTGGAAAAACTCTATGGAGATTCAAATAGCCTCAAACTGACTACTGCTTTCTTTGACAACATGCAAGTAGATGTCTGAGAGTGCACGCAGAAGAAGAAGATTACGGTAAATTATGTTGAGGAAAAAAACCCAGTAATATTGGACAGAAGAAGAGCTACAAATTAACGGTGAAAGACCAACGAAGGAAGAAATAAAGAAAGCCATAAAGCTTCTAAGAGATGGAAAAGCATCTGGACCGATGGCATTCCAGCAGAGGCCATCAAAGCAGATATCGACACGGCTACAGAGATGTTATATAAATTACTTGGTAAAGTCTGGGAAAAGGAAGAGATACCAGCAGAATGGAAGGAAGGATATCTGGTTAAGTTGCCTAAGAAGGGAAATTTACAAGAGTGCACAAATTATAGAGGAATAATGTTACTTTCAGTGCCAGGAAAAGTATTAAACAGGATTATCCTTGAAAGATTAAAAGAGTCCATAGACAAGAAACTGAGAGATGAACAAGCAGGTTTTCGACAAAACAGATCCTGTACAGACCAGATAGCCACTTTGAGAATAATAATTGAACAAAGTCTGGAATGGAATTCACCAATATACATTGGATTTGTGGACTACGAAAAGGTATTTGACAGTGTAGACAGAGAATCACTTTGGAAATTGATGAGGCATTATGGAGTTCCCCTGAAGATCATTAATTTAATAAAGAAAACGTATGAAGACATGACATGCAGAGTTCTTCATGAAGGACAGCTTACAGAACCGTTTGGGATAAGAACAGGAGTGCGACAGGGATGCCTCTTGTCTCCATTTCTTTTCTTACTAGCAATAGACTGGGTTACGAGAACATCGACAACACAACAGAAATGGAATCCAGTGGACTCTGACTAAGCAGTTGGGTGATCTGGATTTTACTGATGACTTAGCTCTTCTGTCCCATAACCGTAATCAGATGCAGGACAAATTGAAAACACTCGATGAGAGGTCACAGCAATTGGGTCTGAAAATACACAGGGAAAAGACAAAGATAATGAGAATAAATGCAGGTAATGATAACAGAGCTGAACTTGAAGAAGCGCCAATACAAGATGTAGAATCGTACACATATCTTGGCAGCAATATAGACAAAGTTGGAGGGACAGACAGTGATATCAAAATAAGAATACAAAAAGCAAGAGGAGTTTTCATTGCATTGGGAAATATATGGAGATCAAGAGAAATCGGATCCAACACGAAAATAAGAATCTTCAACTCAAATGTGAAGTCAGTCCTATTGTATGGCTCTGAGACATGGAGAACAACAAAGACAACTACCAAAAAGCTACAGACTTTCATAAATGGGTGCTTGCGTAGAATAGAGGGATTAAAATGGTATGACAAGGTTACCAACGTGGAACTGATGACAAGAACTAGACAAGTGCCAGTGGAACAAGAGATGAGAAGAAGACGATGGCGATGGATAGGACACACACTGAGGAAACCTGTTGATAGCATTACAAGGCAGTCCTTGTTCTGGAACCCCCAGGGCAAGAGAAGCAGAGGTAGACCAAGAAGCACATGGAGAAGAGAGCTGGAGACAGAGGTAAAAATGATAAAGAGAACGTGGAAAGAACTTGAGATGATGGCACGTGACAGGAGGACTTGGCATGTGTTTTGTAGTGGGTTTGATGGTATTGTATGATGGTGATATTACTAAATGTAATATATGAGGCCAGCTGTGAAGGCTCCTGAGATAAAATGTAGTTGTGAATTGTCAGAAGGCCTTTCTTGCTACCACTACGACCTCACACTCAATTTTTTTCCTTAATGAATGTAGCTATGTAAAATGTCTAGGGTAATGATATGTAGTGTGGTGTGATAGTTTATAAATACACCCACAGATATTTAAGAAGACTAATAATATTAACAAATGTTAAAATACACTGAACTAACTCACGTGTGTAAAATTTTTGATAGAATTATATTACATTTATTTTGTTCTGGATCAAGTTTTATGTTGACCAGAACTTTTTAAAAAAAGATTTAGAAATTATGAAAGAAATGCATGGTATATTACATAATAAATGCAAGAGTGTACATATATAAGTACTAGACTAGTTAGTTTTACTAAAATGTTCTAGTAGTCATCTACTTGGGAGGATAGTTAATGTTTGTGCTGTTGGGGTGGCCTCATCACACCTGTCTATATTGACTACACAGTGTCCAGTAAACCGCAGGAACCCCATGGGGTATTAGTAACTAAAAGGCGTTGGTGAATTTCCAGCAGACCAGAGGCTCACTCATCTTGAAGAAGTAGCTCTGGTGCTGAAATCTGGTGGTCCCACCTCTCCGTGCTGGCGGGCAATAATAGTGGTCTCTGTCACAACGTACTGCACAGATACACTCGAGTAAATCACCAACTGAATAGACACCGCCTTGTTGACGACTGAAACTCACAGCTCTGCAATCAAAGTATTGGCTATGTGTCAAAATTCTATTCTCTACCCACGTCTGGACACAACACGGACACAACAACCACATCATACAGACAGGTCAGATCTCTCTGACCAAACAGCACATTTACCATGGTGGTTTTACATCAGATAGGTCCTCCCAGACTATAGATTCTGAAAATTATTTATTAGTTTTCTGCCCTAAAAGAGGATAGGTAATATGTTTCATTATTCTCAACACTTGATCTGTCTTTCCTAACCCTTGCTGGAGTTTATGTATATTGTTGGTCCCTAGACCCTGAACTGGGGCGGGGGGTCTAGAGCAAATCCCTACTTGTTTGTAAGGCTAGATTTCGATATGGCAGTATCAAATCACTCGAACATTAAACAATATTCAAAATATACAAAGAAATAATTTCAATCTTACCAGATTATGAATAAAGAACACAGAAATGCTAGCAAAACTCAGCTGAGCTGCTGGCTATAGTATGGCGTCCCTGAACTTATTTCACTTTCTTTCATTTGGAAATCACCACACTTTAAAATACTGTGTCTATCATCGAACAACTATTGAGGAATGGCCCCCCTTCTCGTCTGAGCGCCGATAAAATGATTGTCTGTGGCCAATCACTGCCTAGGTTTATTTGAATTTCAAATTTCCTACCCTAAAGTCATTTCAGTCATGCTTCAGTCAAGTATGGATGTTTATCTGTTAGTCTGTCCGTCTCTACTTGTTTTTTTTTCAAAACGTACTTGATTTTTGAACCAACCTTTCTCTCCCCTCCAAAATTTTGTCGTTAAAAGTTATATTTAGACACAGCTACCACCAACGACCCTCTCCTCCATACTAAGTAGATTTGAACACCTGCGTCTCGAGGTCGTGTTTTTTTTTTTTTTTTTTTTTTGCAAATACGTAGCGACACTTTTTATTCAATACAGTTCGTCGCTGATGTGAACAACACTGTCTTTTGTCATTATCTTCAATATTATCTATCCGTCTGTAAAATTAAGAACATATTAGTTCACTGCTCAGAATGGGCCATCCGGCCAGCTAATTTTTATATTCCTAACATTAATATTAAGAAAAAAGTACTTTTTAAATTTTGTAATATTTCGAACATCTGCGTTTAGCCGCTGAATTCAAATCAAGGGCTTGGTATCGCAAAAGCGTCCATTTCCGTACCTCGTGTCAATTTGGGGGACGTGAATTTTTACTTTCCTCCATCCCCCCCAAATTGCGTCTCCTTAGCCTTGCTAGTCTCACGCAATCTTTCCAGTCATATTTTTTTTTTCTTTCCTTTTTGATCCGCCGTTCTCATCCTGTCTAGCAAGTCAATTTTTATGGAGGGTGATGACCCGCGGTCCGGGCGATCATGTACTATCAGCAGCCTACGCATTATGTTTTTATCCTTACATGTTATCTTTGGAGGTATTTTACCGTTGTATCTCTGTCAATTTCACTACATGTTTGTTGAAGGCCTATGCTCCTTTGGGAGTGGAGGGTTATGAATGAATGAATGAATGAATGAATGAATATTGGACATATGTCTTGGCATCGACACATACAAAGTTGGATTAAAAGATAGCGAGGTCAATAAAGAAAGATAAAGGTAGTTCCCTTTCTCGCTGCCTTTTCCTTCCCTAACTCAACAGAAAAGTACGGTACCCATTTATAGCTGAGTAGACTGGAACATGTCGATACTGTGATTCGAACCCGGCACCTTTGCCTCTATAGACCAGCGCTCTAACCACTCTGCCAATCGTATGTCACACACGAGTGTACAAAAAGAGTTTCTTCTGTAGAAAATATATGGAAATCCCAACAAATCAAGTTCAACATCAAAATAAGAATCTTCAACTGAAATGTCAAGGCAGTCCTATTGTGTGGCTCTAAAACATGGAGGGGAGACACACACACACACACATAACCCAAGAATTTATAGACTTTCATAAGTGTTTGGACAGAAAGAAGCATTACAATGGTATGACAAGGTCACTGCTAGAACCTGCTTAGGTTGCACATACACTCCTTTTTCATGGTGTTTGTGCACCACAGGGCGCTCTTAGTGAACGCATGTTGTTGCATGACGTCAGCGGGTAAGAATGATGACGTAGGCGAGTCGGCAAGGGTGGCGCATGCTTGGTTACGTGGTCTTTTTGGGTGATAGTAGCTCGCAGTGGTCAGATGTGTACAACCCAATTGTAATTTTTGGGGTGAGTTTTCCCCAGACAAATAAATATGTGTGCGCACAGCAGTGAATGTGGACGGTAGGACGAAAGTGTTTGTGTCAATGAGGATACAGGAGTCTATCAACTATTTATATCTTTGTGTGATACTAGTAAAATATGCAGAAATGAGTTAATAAATGTTTTGCAACGTCTGGACAGTCTTCAAAGTCTGATTATTAACGGTTTTCTTGTGTTAAGGATTGGGTTATGTTTTTTCTCGCAAGTAGAGCGAAACCACCAACAACCAAACAAATAATTCCAAACAGTCACTCAGTAATCATCTATGGTTAGTTAGTTGCTTATCCTTTACAGGACGTGGCAATCAACCCCAGCTTTTATTGGCTGTTTGTGATTTTTCTAGGCAATTTTTTTCATTCAGTAGTTAATCATCTATGAGCTAATGAAAATAACCAAACAAATACCCTTGGTTTAAGAGATGAAGAAAAAGACTCATGCTTGGATAGGATACAATTTAAGGAAACCAGATGATAGCATTACGAGGCAGTTCTTGTTAAAGAATACCCAGAGTAAAAGAACTAGTGGCAGCCTAAGAACACACAGAGATGTCATATGGATAAATACTTGAAAATGTTTAAGAAAAGACATGAAAAGACTTAAAGGACGGCACACGACATTTAAGCTTGGAGTGAGTTTGTTGCTGCATGTGCTTCACATGGAGCAGAAAGGTGGTGATAATGATGATTATGGTGATGTTGATGATGTTTATGGTGATGATGATGATTATGATGATAATTATGATAACGATTATTATTATAATGATGATTATGATTATAATAATTATTATGATTATGATGATGCTGATGATGATGATAAAGATAATGACGAACATAGCACATTTTATCATGAGATATTTAAGAGAGTTGACATACTAGCCTGGAGAACACCAGTACTGGGGGACATAGGATAAGCATAAAGGACAGAGATACTAAGGTCAGTTAACGATCGCCTATTAGAGAACGCACACTTAAATCGATAAATCAGCAATACTCCGACTGCTGGAATTAGGCATCAAACGTGAATCTAGCAAGGATGGACATATGACAGGATGGATCAGGCTTGCAAATAACGAGCATTAATACCCTTCGACATTTTCTGAATAGAACAAAACAGCCAATGCCTTTACCTGGTCGGTTCTGAGCAACAATAGTGCTTAGTATCTCTCCCTTATCATGGACAATGAATAGGCAATTGAAAGAAAGGATTGAGGCTTTCGAGATGTAGATATATATAAGAATGGAACGCATCTCATGGAAAGAGAAGAAAACAAATAATGAGGTCCTAGAAAATCTAGGTATGAAAAGAGAACTACTGAAGGAGATCAAAATTAGACAGCTCAAATATTTTGGCCACATAAAAAGACATAACACCTTGCAAAAGACCATAATAGAAGGCAGCGTTGAAGGCAAACGTGCAAGGGCAAGACAGTGATATAAGTGAGAAGATAAACATCAAGAAAGAGTCTATCAGACGTTGGAGATACATTACAGCCAACCTAACTCATGGAGATGGCAGCTGATGGTGATCTGTCCTTTATTCATGTCCAATTTGTGTACATTTCTCAATCTATCCCATTTCATTTGCATATCTCTCTCTTTCAAATGTAGTCCAATTTCTCACGCTCATCTGTTATTCTTAAATCAGTTTCATTAGTTTGTTCCTAGGCAGGAACTTTTTACTCAGTCAGCTTTTACCTGATTTTCCTCAATATTTCAATCCATTTTTTTCCTTCAGCTCATCTCATCTTCGCTTTTCCAGTTCGCTGCCTTCACACACATAAAGTGTAATGTTAACTCAGTACGCGCCGGTAGACAAAATGTATGTTTCATTTTAAAAATCTCATATTGCGAATGAAATATGCGCATGTTTATACTGCAGTTCAAGGACGCATTAAACCAGTGCTATTTCTTCAAGAATTTGCATGAAAATGCTCCCGCCAGCTTGCACGTGCCTAATGAACCCCATGGATCCGCGTACACACGACAGCAAGGGATGATGGATGATTGAACCTGACTCTACCGTTTCAACTTCTACCCTCATTGAGGGATTACTGAACATGTTTTTCCCCTTGAAGAACTCTTCTACCCTCCTTCGTCATAATCATCATGAAAAGCGGTGCCACGAGGCGTCGGCGATAATTTATCTCCACAATCCCTTGTCTGTGGTGTTGTATATGAGCGTTGTTGGCGACTTCCTCATACTATCATACTACCAGTCCATAATGTATTTACTCTGTTTTCTCTGTCCATTTTTCCCCTCATCTTTCCCTTGCTATCTCAGTGTTCCTATTTTCCACTTCTCAGGACACAATTGTTCTTAGCTTCTCCTTATCTTTGCGATGGTTGTCTCATTTCCGCAGCCTCCTCTAAGACGTTATCATTAGATATCTTAGCTGTTCATTGCACATTTATCATCCTTCTAAGACACCTCATCTCAGTTACTTAAGTAAACTGCGCATTCCGTTATTCACCGTTCATTTTTCATGAAAGCCTACTGGTTCAGCGTAACACCCGAGAACATTTGTTATTACTTTCACTGAAAATGAATTTGTACAATATGTTCCTGATTTCCCTCAGGCATATCATACAAGGCGACTAATATGAGTTTGTGTGTGTGTGGCTGGCAACATCATTATGTAAACCCAGCTGCCACAGACATCACCGCTGCAGAAGCATGTTACTGCTTAATGCGTGCTTCTTACGGGACCAGCTACCCTGGTGACTGCTTGCTAAGAATCCCAAAGGAAAATCACGATAATGATGAATTCCCTCATATTAGGGAATGCTGCATTTGCTAGGGTTATTACTCTGCATCTTCCATCTTTACTGTGCCCAAGTAATTGAACGTCTCTACTTTCGCAGGTTTGTACCGTTTATTTTTACACAATATTTAATTTTAGTGACTACGCTTTCTTTACGATGTTTATTATTTCTGATTTGCTATTATTTAGAGTTAGTCATTTGCTGTTACTTTCCGCTAAAGAAGAACAAAAGCGTAAAATTTAGGGATAACTATATTACTCCAG
The DNA here is from genome assembly GCA_024509875.1 of Oreohelix idahoensis. Classification (NCBI taxonomy): domain Eukaryota; kingdom Metazoa; phylum Mollusca; class Gastropoda; order Stylommatophora; family Oreohelicidae; genus Oreohelix; species Oreohelix idahoensis. The sequence continues at coordinate 295,822 of JAMPIV010004382.1, forward strand.
GAGAAATTTATTGTATCTTCCTCGCAAATATACCCCCAGCCTATCGCCCCTTCCCTTTATTTAAAAAAAAAAAAAATCAATCGAAACGAGGTCAGCATAAGGTGTTGGCTGTTTGTTTTCTTTCACTCCCATTGAACTATTTTACTGTTATTTTGTTAAACATGTTTTGAACTAAACCTTGAAGATTGTTACCAGACTGCTAATTAGAACTTTGAATTACATTTAACTTTCTGTTGTTCTCTACAGCTTAAACTAATCAATAATCTCTTTAGAACGTTTACACAGGCACGAACACAAAACAACAACAACAGAAATTAGCGCATGCATACGAAAGTTTTTTTTTTTTTTTTTTACCGAAGATAATTGGGATTAGATGCCCTGAGGACAAATCTCTCTTATTTCCTTATTTCTCGTTTATGCTTCTTTTTACTCTGCCTTATATATCTTCTTCTTTTTCCTAAACTCTCAGACGTCAACTTGAATGTTTTCAAATAAAGCAGTAGTCAGCTTTAGGATACATCTCCATACAGTGTTTTTTTTTTCTTTCAGAAAATGGTACTGATAACGGCTATGTGCTTTCTATGTTCCTCATATGTTGGGTATCTTTGTAGCAGATGTTCAGTAGTCATTTAATGGGTACCACATTTACACTCATCGGTAGTTTATATCTTTAGCTTGTTCATACCATTCTATTCTATTAAGAATAGATGATATCCCAAACTGGTGTGGCTCGTGCGGAGTCTGAAGATTATGATGCCTTGATGATGCCTCTTAAACATTGTCATGGAATATTCTAATCCACATATATAAATTATCAATTAAATATAAAGCCTAATAAATACATATAATAAAGAAAAGAGCAATGGTAAAATGACAGTGCTGTCACAAGGAATGTACTCGAAATCCCCCTTGGTTTCTGCTTCGTCTGCAAATTGTAACGCTTTCACGTTGATAGTAAAAGCTTACTGTATTATACCCGCTTTCTTCAATGAAACGTGTGCTGTATTTCTTGGAAAAACATTAAGAGGCAGACTGCGTAATGACCTAAATTTTAAATTCCATTCATGTCTTTTTCTACATTACGTTACCAAAACGAACGAACAGATGGACAAAAGGATAGCGAGAAGGGAGAGGCAGAAAGCCGAACATTAAACACGCGTCGCGCGATACACAATTACTACTATCACGCGTGTAAGTCTACAAGCACTAACTTTTTCAGACGGACAGTGATAAAATACACTACCCTTTCCCAGAGTTAGGTTTTAAAATCATAAAAAACGCTTATTGGGGAAACCTGACATTCTACTGTTAGATGGAAATTGACATTAGTCTGACAGTACAGCAGGACAGGTGGCGGTTCTCACATCTTAAAAAACTAGGACGGTATCCTAGAAATTGCATATTTTGAACGCAGCCACGTAGCTCCTTTAAATTAGTATTTTTGGGTTCCTTAGGGCTTGCTGACAAATAATATGTAAAACGTTACGCAAATAGTCCAGGAATTAATAAATTATACCCAAAATAAAATATTGGGGGTGCCTGACAGCATAAAATCATTTCTGCTCATAAGATTTTTTTTTAACGTGTTTGAAAAAAATTTACGTTACAGAAATAGCCTACCATGTAAACTCCAAATTGATTGGAGCGCAACAAATGAAAGCCTAACCACGATTGGTCGGGCTATAAATACTATCTTGGTTGTTAGGGGAGACGGGAAAAGATAACATTTTTTCAAACACTTGTCGAAACGTGGCTCATTGGCCAGTCTCGCTGATATACACACTTGGGAGCGTTAGTTCGAGACCACTTGTTTAAATGATCTTGATAAAGCATCAGTGCGTTGAAGCCAGCTATATTTTGCTCAATAAAAGCCTGGAAGATAAGCAGATGGAAATTTGTGCCAGTTTGTGCCAGAATTCATTGCTAATCAACGTATCTGTGTTTATTCGTATGAATTGTGGTAAGCTTGAACCATTTAATATCTTTTAATGAAAATTGAATGTGAATTGTTGATTTATGCATGATTGACTAGAAAGAAATAATGCGGAAGTGCAGAGGCGTAGTAACCATTAAGAAGGGTAATACTGGAATAAAGTATTTCAGATGAAGCTGACTGTTGGCCTAACGCTCTGAACGCAATGTTTGTGATGTATTGTGATCAGTGTAAAAAGAAAATATAAAATTAGTTATGAAG
>JAMPIV010004383.1:0-13500 GCA_024509875.1 Oreohelix idahoensis
AGGTTTTTTACATGATGAGATTGCCAGCCCCATGTACAACCTGACAATAGCCACCACATACGACACCTGACAATAGCCACCAATGACATGCCGGAGTTAATGGTGATTTTATTCTTTCTTTGTCCTCTCAGAGACCCTTGGAAATCACATGGGGTAGATTCTGCTTCTCCTTTCACCTTTCAACTCCCAATAGAGCATAGGCCTTCAACAAACTTACGCCAAGTTTTCCTGTCCCATGCCATCACCTCAAGGTCATTCTGTGTCTTCTTTATACCCTTCATGTCTGTCTCCAGTTCTCTTACCCTGGGGATTCAGAACAAGGATAGTCTGGTAATGCTATCAACAGGTTTTCTCAAGATATGTCCTATCTATCTGCAGGGTCTTTATTTCATCTCCTGTTTGCAGTGGCACTTGTTTAGTTCATGTCATTAGTGAACACCAAACTATCAGGAAGGAAACTGAAATTTTTTGTTTTTTTTTGCGTACTTGGATAATCAGACTGATTTCAAAATAAGAATACAAAGGCAAGATGAAGTTTCTTTGCATTGGAAAATATAGTGCAGTCTGGATAGGTAGAAGTTGCTGGGACTATCTAAAATATTTGTACTTGTAAGAATTTCTGCTATCAGAAGTTTGCTGCGGTGGACATTTTATCTTCTTCTTCTTCTTCATTTGCTATCAGATAACCACGTCTATCTCTATCTTATAAAGCTGGCAGTCTGTCTCAGGCTTCTCTCATCACCATCACAGTTTCTCCCTCAACTGGCAGTCTGTCTCATGCTTCTCTCATCACCATCACAGTTTCTCCCTCAACTGGCAGTCTGTCTCATGCTTCTCTCATCACCATCACAGTTTCTCCCTCAACTGGCAGTCTGTCTCATGCTTCTCTCATCACCATCACAGTTTCTCCCTCAACTGGCAGTCTGTCTCATGCTTCTCTCATCACCATCACAGTTTCTCCCTCAACTGGCAGTCTGTCTCATGCTTCTCTCGTCACCATCACAGTTTCTCCCTCAACTGGCAGTCTGTCTCATGCTTCTCTCATCACCATCACAGTTTCTCCCTCAACTGGCAGTCTGTCTCAGGCTTCTCTTCGGTCACCAATCACAGTTTCTTCTCCCTCAACTGGCAGTCTGTCTCATGTTTCTCTCCTTCATCACCATCACAGTTTCTCTTCCTCAACTGGCAGTCTGGTCTCATGCTTTCTCAATCATCACCATCACAGTTTCTCCCTCAACTGGCAGTCTGTCTCATGCTTCTGTCAATCAAGACCATCACAGTTTCTCCCTGAACTGGCAGTCTGTCTCATGCTTCTCTCGTCACCATCACAGTTTCTCCCTCAACTGGCAGTCTGTCTCATGCTTCTCTCATCACCATCACAGTTTCTCCCTCAACTGGCAGTCTGTCTCATGCTTCTCTCATCACCATCACAGTTTCTCCCTCAACTGGCAGTCTGTCTCATGCTTCTCTCATCACCATCACAGTTTCTCCCTCAACTGGCAGTCTGTCTCATGCTTCTCTCATCACCATCACAGTTTCTCCCTCAACTGGCAGTCTGTCTCATGCTTCTCTCATCACCATCACAGTTTCTCCCTCAACTGGGTTGGAGAGGGCCACGTTGCTACCCTGCTCCTCTCATGGAGCTGACAGTTTTTGAGTACATGTTCTACTGTCTGTTTGTCCTCCCTGTGTGAGCACATATCTGTCTGTCTGATTTTTAGTTTGTTAAACAGATAGTATTTGAGTCTGCAGTGGCCGGTTCTTAGTCTGAAAATTATCAGTTGATCTCTTCTCGGTAATGTATATGGTTCTACATTATTGCAGTCTGGGTGCTCCTTCTGCCTTTTTTTGTTCTATAGAATAGAAAATTAGGCATGAAGTAATTATTTTCATCATTTATATACAACTATTTCAGTTTTTAATTAATATGTCTGCGTCCTTTCCAATTTTCAAAAGCAATTTAATGACAGTTTAAAATGCAGTGTTGTTTTATTTGCAAGTAACATAGTTGTGTGAGCGTCCGTTTTAGCAGAGTGGTTAGAGCACGAATCACGTTGGATTCACGCTCAAGTCTACCTAGCTGTAAATGGGAACCTGACTTGAGTTAGGGGAGGCAAAGGCTGCAAGATGGAACTGGTTATGTCACCTCTCAGAACTGGACCTAGTATAGTGAAGTCTGCAACAGCTCCTTCCCCTACGGCAGTATCTGTTATGGGACTACCTTTACCTGTTTTGTTCAAACATTGACATGTCCTAGCGGGACAAATGCTGTACTGTGTTTGTTCAAACATTGACATGTCTTAGCTGGACAAATGCTGTACTGTGTTTGTTCAAACATTGACATGTCTTAGCTGGACAAATGCTGTACTGTGTTTGTTCAAACATTGACATGTCTTAGCTGGACAAATGCTGTACTGTGTTTGTTCAAACATTGACATGTCCTAGCTGGACAAATGCTGTACTGTGTTTGTTCAAACATTGACATGTCTTAGCTGGACAAATGCTGTACTGTGTTTGTTCAAACATTGACATGTCCTAGCTGGACAAATGCTGTACTGTGTTTTGTTTCAAACATTTGACATGTCTGTACTGTGGACAAATGACTGTACTGTGAAACTTTGTTCAAACATTGACATGTCCTAGCTGGACAAATGCTGTACTGTGTTTGTTCAAACATTGACATGTCCTAGCTGGACAAATGCTGTACTGTGTTTGTTCAAACATTGACATGTCTTAGCTGGACAAATGCTGTACTGTGTTTGTTCAAACATTGACATGTCCTAGCTGGACAAATGCTGTACTGTGTTTGTTCAAACATTGACATGTCCTAGCTGGACAAATGCTGTACTGTGTTTGTTCAAACATTGACATGTCCTAGCTGGACAAATGCTGTACTGTGTTTGTTCAAACATTGACATGTCCTAGCTGGACAAATGCTGTACTGTGTTTGTTCAAACATTGACATGTCCTAGCTGGACAAATGCTGTACTGTGTTTGTTTCAAACATTGACATGTCTTAGCTGGCTGGACAAATGCTGTACTGTGTTTGTTCAAACATTGACATGTCCTAGCTGGACAAATGCTGTACTGTGTTTGTTCAAACATTGACATGTCTTAGCTGGACAAATGCTGTACTGTGTTTGTTCAAACATTGACATGTCCTAGCTGGACAAATGCTGTACTGTGTTTGTTCAAACATTGACATGTCCTAGCTGGACAAATGCTGTACTGTGTTTGTTCAAACATTGACATGTCCTAGCTGGACAAATGCTGTACTGTGTTTGTTCAAACATTGACATGTCTTAGCTGGACAAATGCTGTACTGTGTTTGTTCAAACATTGACATGTCTTAGCTGGACAAATGCTGTACTGTGTTTGTTCAAACATTGACATGTCCTAGCTGGACAAATGCTGTACTGTGTTTGTTCAAACATTGACATGTCTTAGCTGGACAAATGCTGTACTGTGTTTGTTCAAACATTGACATGTCTTAGCTGGACAAATGCTGTACTGTGTTTGTTCAAACATTGACATGTCTTAGCTGGACAAATGCTGTACTGTGTTTGTTCAAACATTGACATGTTATTGCTGGACAAATGCTGTACTGTGTTTGTTCAAACATTGACATGTCCTAGCTGGACAAATGCTGTACTGTGTTTGTTCAAACATTGACATGTCTTAGCTGGACAAATGCTGTACTGTGTTTGTTCAAACATTGACATGTCTTAGCTGGACAAATGCTGTACTGTGTTTGTTCAAACATTGACATGTCTTAGCTGGACAAATGCTGTACTGTGTTTGTTCAAACATTGACATGTCTTAGCTGGACAAATGCTGTACTGTGTTTGTTCAAACATTGACATGTCCTAGCTGGACAAATGCTGTACTGTGTTTGTTCAAACATTGACATGTCCTAGCTCGACAAATGCTGTACTGTGTTTGTTCAAACATTGACATGTCCTAGCTGGACAAATGCTGTACTGTGTTTGTTCAAACATTGACATGTCCTAGCTGGACAAATGCTATACTGTGTTTGTTCAAAAACATGTCTTTGACATGTGGACCTAGTACTGGAAAAATTGCTGTACTGTGTGTTTGTTCAAACATTGACATGTCCTAGCTGGACAAATGCTGTACTGTGTTTGTTCAAACATTGACATGTCCTAGCTGGACAAATGCTGTACTGTGTTTGTTCAAACATTGACATGTCCTAGCTGGACAAATGCTGTACTGTGTTTGTTCAAACATTGACATGTCCTAGCTGGACAAATGCTGTACTGTGTTTGTTCAAACATTGACATGTCCTAGCTGGACAAATGCTGTACTGTGTTTGTTCAAACATTGACATGTCCTAACTGGACAAATGCTATACTGTGTTTGTTCAAACATTGACATGTCCTAGCTGGACAAATGCTGTACTGTGTTTGTTCAAACATTGACATGTCCTAGCTGGACAAATGCTGTACTGTGTTTGTTCAAACATTGACATGTCCTAGCTGGACAAATGCTGTACTGTGTTTGTTCAAACATTGACATGTCCTAGCTGGACAAATGCTGTACTGTGTTTGTTCAAACATTGACATGTCCTAGCTGGACAAATGCTGTACTGTGTTTGTTCAAACATTGACATGTCCTAGCTGGACAAATGCTGTACTGTGTTTGTTCAAACATTGACATGTCCTAGCTGGACAAATGCTGTACTGTGTTTGTTCAAACATTGACATGTCCTAGCTGGACAAATGCTGTACTGTGTTTGTTTCAAACATTGACATGTCCTAGCTGGACAAATGCTATACTGTGTTTGTTCAAACATTGACATGTCCTAGCTGGACAAATGCAGTACTGTGTTTGTTCAAAACATTGACATGTCCTAGCTGGACAAATGCTGTACTGTGTTTGTTCAAACATTGACATGTCCTAGCTGGACAAATGCTGTACTGTGTTTGTTCAAACATTGACATGTCCTAGCTGGACAAATGCTGTACTGTGTTTGTTCAAACATTGACATGTCCTAGCTGGACAAATGCTGTACTGTGTTTGTTCAAACATTGACATGTCCTAGCTGGACAAATGCTGTACTGTGTTTGTTCAAACATTGACATGTCCTAGCTGGACAAATGCTGTACTGTGTTTGTTCAAACATTGACATGTCCTAGCTGGACAAATGCTGTACTGTGTTTGTTCAAACATTGACATGTCCTAGCTGGACAAATGCTGTACTGTGTTTGTTCAAACATTGACATGTCCTAGCTGGACAAATGCTGTACTGTGTTTGTTCAAACATTGACATGTCCTAGCTGGACAAATGCTGTACTGTGTTTGTTCAAACATTGACATGTCCTAGCTGGACAAATGCTGTACTGTGTTTGTTCAAACATTGACATGTCCTAGCTGGACAAATGCTGTACTGTGTTTGTTCAAACATTGACATGTCCTAGCTGGACAAATGCTGTACTGTGTTTGTTCAAACATTGACATGTCCTAGCTGGACAAATGCTGTACTGTGTTTGTTCAAACATTGACATGTCCTAGCTGGACAAATGCTGTACTGTGTTTGTTCAAACATTGACATGTCCTAGCTGGACAAATGCTGTACTGTGTTTGTTCAAACATTGACATGTCCTAGCTGGACAAATGCTGTACTGTGTTTGTTCAAACATTGACATGTCCTAGCTGGACAAATGCTGTACTGTGTTTGTTCAAACATTGACATGTCCTAGCTGGACAAATGCTGTACTGTGTTTGTTCAAACATTGACATGTCTTAGCTGGACAAATGCTGTACTGTGTTTGTTCAAACATTGACATGTCCTAGCTGGACAAATGCTGTACTGTGTTTGTTCAAAACATTGACAAAATGTCCTAGCTGGACAAATGCTGTACTGTGTTTGTTCAAACATTGACATGTCTTAGCTGGACAAATGCTGTACTGTGTTTGTTCAAACATTGACATGTCTTAGCTGGACAAATGCTGTTCTGTGTTTGTTTAAACATTGACATATCTTAGCTGGACAAATGCTGACAATACTGTGTTTGTTCAAACATTGACATGTCCTAGCTGGACAAATGCTGTACTGTGTTTGTTCAAACATTGACATGTCCTAGCTGGACAAATGCTGTACTGTGTTTTGTTCAAACATTGACATGTCCTAGCTGGACAAATGCTGTACTGTGTTTGTTCAAACATTGACATGTCTTAGCTGGACAAATGCTGTACTGTGTTTGTTCAAACAATTGACATGTCCTAGCTGGACAAATGCTGTACTGTGGTTCAAACATTGGAATGTCCTAGTACTGTACTGTGTTTGTTCAAACATTGACATGTCCTAGCTGGACAAATGCTGTACTGTGTTTGTTCAAACATTGACATGTCTTAGCTGGACAAATGCTGTACTGTGTTTGTTCAAACATTGACATGTCTTAGCTGGACCTAGCTGTGGACAAATGCTGTACTGTGTACTGTTGGTTCAAACATTGACATGTCCTAGCTGGACAAATGCTGTACTGTGTTTGTTCAAACATTGACATGTCTTAGCTGGACAAATGCTGTACTGTGTTTGTTCAAACATTGACATGTCTTAGCTGGACAAATGCTGTACTGTGTTTGTTCAAACATTGACATGTCTTAGCTGGACAAATGCTGTACTGTGTTTGTTCAAACATTGACATGTCTTAGCTGGACAAATGCTGTACTGTGTTTGTTCAAAACATTGACATGTCTTAGCTGGACAAATGCTGTACTGTGTTTGTTCAAACATTGACATGTCTTAGCTGGACAAATGCTGTACTGTGTTTGTTCAAACATTGACATGTCCTAGCTGGACAAATGCTGTACTGTGTTTGTTCAAACATTGACATGTCTTAGCTGGACAAATGCTGTGTACTGTGTTTGTTCAAAACATTGACATGTCTTAGCTGGACAAATGCTGTACTGTGTTTGTTCAAACATTGACATGTCTTAGCTGGACAAATGCTGTACTGTGTTTGTTCAAACATTGACATGTCCTAGCTGGACAAATGCTGTACTGTGTTTGTTCAAACATTGAAATTTCTTAGCTGGACAAATACTATACTGTGTTTGTTCAAACATTGACATTGTCTTAGCTGGACAAATGCTGTACTGTGTTTGTTCAAAACATTGACATGTCCTAGCTGGACAAATGCTGTACTGTGTTTTGTTCAAACATTGACATGTCTTAGCTGGACAAATGCTGTACTGTGTTTGTTCAAACATTGACATGTCTTAGCTGGACAAATGCTGTACTGTGTTTGTTCAAACATAGACATGTCCTTAGCTGGACAAATGCTGTACTGTGTTTGTTCAAACATTGACATGTCCTTAGCTGGACAAATGCTGTACTGTGTTTGTTCAAACATTGACATGTCTTAGCTGGACAAATGCTGTACTGTGTTTGTTCAAACATTGACATGTCTTAGCTGGACAAATGCTGTACTGTGTTTGTTCAAACATTGACATGTCTTAGCTGGACAAATGCTGTACTGTGTTTGTTCAAACATTGACATGTCTTAGCTGGACAAATGCTGTACTGTGTTTGTTCAAACATTGACATGTCCTAGCTGGACAAATGCTATACTGTGTTTTGTTCAAACATTGACATGTCTTAGCTGGACAAATGCTACTCGTCAAACTGAACATTGTTTAGCTGGACTGTGACAAATGCTGTACTGGGTTTGTTCAAACATTGACATGTCTTAGCTGGACAAATGCTGTACTGTGTTTGTTCAAACATTGACATGTAGCTGGACAAATGCTGTACTGTGTTTGTTCAAACATTGACATGTCCTTTAGCTGGACAAATGCTGTACTGTGTTTTGTTCAAACATTGACATGTCCTAGCTGGACAAATGCTGTACTGTGTTTGTTCAAACAATTGACATTGGACAAACTGTACTGTGTTTGTTCAAACATTGACATGTCTTAGCTGGACAAATGCTGTACTGTGTTTGTTCAAACATTGACATGTCCTTAGCTGGACAAATGCTGTACTGTGTTTTGTTCAAACATTGACATGTCCTAGCTGGACAAATGCTGTACTGTGTTTGTTCAAACATTGACATGTCTTAGCTGGACAAATGCTGTACTGTGTTTGTTCAAACATTGACATGTCCTAGCTGGACAAATGCTGTACTGTGTTTGTTCAAACATTGACATGTCCTAGCTGGACAAATGCTGTACTGTGTTTGTTCAAACATTGACATGTCTTAGCTGGACAAATGCTGTACTGTGTTTGTTCAAACATTGACATGTCTTAGCTGGACAATGCTGTACTGCTTGTATGTGTTTGTTCAAAACATTGACATGTCTTAGCTGGACAATGCTGTACTGTGTTTGTCTTCAAACAACATGCTGTGGACAAATGCTGTACTGTGTTTGTTCAAACATTGACATGTCTTAGCTGGACAAATGCTGTACTGTGTTTGTTCAAACATTGACATGTCCTAGCTGGACAAATGCTGTACTGTGTTTGTTCAAACATTGACATGTCCTAGCTGGACAAATGCTGTACTGTGTTTGTTCAAACATTGACATGTCTTAGCTTGACATGTCCTAGCTGGACAAATGCTGTACTGTGTTTGTTCAAACATTGACATGTCCTAGCTGGACAAATGCTGTACTGTGTTTGTTCAAACATTGACATGTCTTAGCTGGACAAATGCTGTACTGTGTTTGTTCAAACATTGACATGTCCTAGCTGGACAAATGCTGTACTGTGTTTGTTCAAACATTGACATGTCCTAGCTGGACAAATGCTGTACTGTGTTTGTTCAAACATTGACATGTCTAGCTGGACAAATGCTGTACTGTGTTTGTTCAAACATTGACATGTCTTAGCTGGACAAATGCTGTTACTGTGTTTGTTCAAAAAACATGTCATTGGACATTGACATGTCTTAGCTGGACAAATGCTGTACTGTGTTTGTTCAAACATTGACATGTCTTAGCTGGACAAATGCTGTACTGTGTTTGTTCAAACATTGACATGTCCTAGCTGGACAAATGCTGTACTGTGTTTGTTCAAACATTGACATGTCTTAGCTGGACAAATGCTGTACTGTGTTTGTTCAAACATTGACATGTCTTAGCTGGACAAATGCTGTACTGTGTTTGTTCAAACATTGACATGTCCTAGCTGGACAAATGCTGTACTGTGTTTGTTCAAACATTGACATGTCTTAGCTGGACAAATGCTGTACTGTGTTTGTTCAAACATTGACATGTCCTAGCTGGACAAATGCTGTACTGTGTTTGTTCAAACATTGACATGTCCTAGCTGGACAAATGCTGTACTGTGTTTGTTCAAACATTGACATGTCTTAGCTGGACAAATGCTGTACTGTGTTTACTGCTGGACAAAATTGCTGTACTGTTGTTTGTTCAAACATTGACATGTCCTAGCTGGACAAATGCTGTACTGTGTTTGTTCAAACATTGACATGTCCTAGCTGGACAAATGCTGTACTGTGTTTGTTCAAACATTGACATGTCCTAGCTGGACAAATGCTGTACTGTGTTTGTTCAAACATTGACATGTCCTAGCTGGACAAATGCTGTACTGTGTTTGTTCAAACATTGACATGTCCTAGCTGGACAAATGCTGTACTGTGTTTGTTCAAACATTGACATGTCCTAACTGGACAAATGCTGTACAGTGTTTGTTCATTGAAACATTGACATGTTCCTAGCTGGACAAATGCTGTACTGTGTTTGTTCAAACATTGAATGTCCTTAGTTCTGGACAAATGCTGTACTGTGTGTTTGTTCAAACATTGACATGTCAAAACATGACCTTAGCTGGACAAATGCTGTACTGTGTTTGTTCAAACATTGACATGTCTTAGCTGGACAAATGCTGTACTGTGTTTGTTCAAACATTGACATGTCCTAGCTGGACAAATGCTGTACTGTGTTTGTTCAAACATTGACATGTCCTAGCTGGACAAATGCTGTACTGTGTTTGTTCAAACATTGACATGTCCTAGCTGGACAAATGCTGTACTGTGTTTGTTCAAACATTGACATGTCCTAGCTGGACAAATGCTGTACTGTGTTTGTTCAAACATTGACATGTCTTAGCTGGACAAATGCTGTACTGTGTTTGTTCAAACATTGACATGTCTTAGCTGGACAAATGCTGTACTGTGTTTGTTTCAAACATTGACATTGTCCTAGCTGGACAAATGCTGTACTGTGTTTGTTCAAACATTGACATGTCTTAGCTGGACAAATGCTGTACTGTGTTTGTTCAAACATTGACATGTCTTAGCTGGACAAATGCTGTACTGTGTTTGTTCAAACATTGACATGTCTTAGCTGGACAAATGCTGTACTGTGTTTGTTCAAACATTGACATGTCCTAGCTGGACAAATGCTGTACTGTGTTTGTTCAAACATTGACATGTGGACAATGCCTACAATTGAAATTGTCTTAGCTGGACAAATGCTGTACTGTGTTTGTTCAAACATTGACATGTCCTAGCTGGACAAATGCTGTACTGTGTTTGTTCAAACATTGACATGTCCTAGCTGGACAAATGCTGTACTGTGTTTGTTCAAACATTGACATGTCCTAGCTGGACAAATGCTGTACTGTGTTTTTGTTCAAACATTGACATGTCCTAGCTGGACAAATTGCTGTACTGTGTTTGTTCAAAACATTGGACATGCTGGACAAATGCTGTACTGTGTTTGTTCAAACATTGACATGTCTTAGCTGGACAAATGCTGTACTGTGTTTGTTCAAACATTGGACATGTCAAAATATATTAGCTAGGACAAATGCTTGTACTGTGTTTGGTTTTGTTCAAACATTGACATGTCCTAGCTGACAAAATGCTGTAACTGTGTTTGTTCAAAAACATTGACATGTCTTAGCTGGACAAATGCTGTACTGTGTTTGTTCAAACATTGACATGTCTTAGCTGGACAAATGCTATACTGTGTGTTTGTTCAAAAAACATTGACATGTCTTAGCTGGACATATGCTGTACTGTGTTTGTTCAAACATTGACATGTCCTAGCTGGACAAATGCTGTACTGTGTTTGTTCAAACATTGACATGTCCTAGCTGGACAAATGCTGTACTGTGTTTGTTCAAACATTGACATGTCCTTAGCTGGACAAATGCTGTACTGTGTTTGTTCAAACATTGACATGTCCTTAGCTGGACAAATGCTGTACTGTGTTTGTTCAAAACATTGACATGTCTTAGCTGGACAAATGCTGTACTGTGTTTGTTCAAACATTGACATGTCCTAGCTGGACAAAATGCTGTACTGTGTTTTGTTCAAACATTGACATGTCTTAGCTGGACAAATGCTGTACTGTGTTTGTTCAAACATTGACATGTCCTAGCTGGACAAATGCTGTACTGTGTTTGTTCAAACATTGACATGTCTTAGCTGGACAAATGCTGTACTGTGTTTGTTCAAACATTGACATGTACCCTAGCTGGACAAATGCTGTACTGTGTTTGTTCAAACATTGACATCTCCTAGCTGGACAAATGCTGTACTGTGTTTGTTCAAACATTGACATGTCCTAGCTGGACAAATGCTGTACTGTGTTTGTTCAAACATTGACATGTCCTAGCTGGACAAATGCTGTACTGTGTTTGTTCAAACATTGACATGTCTTAGCTGGACAAATGCTGTACTGTGTTTGTTCAAACATTGACATGTCAAATAGCTGGACAAATGCTGTACTGTGTTTGTTCAAACATTGACATGTCCTAGCTGGACAAATGCTGCTGTACTGTGTTTGTTCAAACATTGACATGTCCCTAGCTGGACAAATGCTGTACTGTGTTTGTTTCAAACATTGACATGTCTAGCTGGACAAAATGCTGTACTGTGTTTGTTCAAACATTGAAATGTCTTAGCTGGACAAATGCTGTACTGTGTTTGTTCAAACATTGACATGTCTTAGCTGGACAAATGCTGTACTGTGTTTGTTTGTTCAAAGCTGGACAAATTGACATGTCAACAATTGACATGTCTTGCTGGACAAATGCTGTTGTTTGTACTGTGCTTTTGTTCAAACATTGACATGTCCTAGCTGGACAAATGCTGTACTGTGTTTGTTTCAAACATGTCCTTTGGACAATGTCCTTTGTAAATGTGTTTGTTTTAGCTGGACAAATGCTGTACTGTGTTTGTTCAAACATTGACATGTCTTAGCTGGACAAATGCTGTACTGTGTTTGTTCAAAAACATTGACATGTGTCTTAGCTGGACAAAATGCTGTACTGTGTTTGTTCAAACATTGACATGTCTTAGCTGGACAAATGCTGTACTGTGTTTGTTCAAAACATTGACATGTCCTAGCTGGGCAAATGCTGTACTGTGTTTGTTCAAACATTGACATGTCTTAGCTGGACAAATGCTGTACTGTGTTTGTTCAAACATTGACATGTCTTAGCTGGACAAATGCTGTACTGTGTTTGTTCAAACATTGACATGTCCTAGCTGGACAAATGCTGTACTGTGTTTGTTCAAACATTGACATGTCTTAGCTGGACAAATGCTGTACTGTGTTTGTTCAAACATTGACATGTCTAGCTAGCTGTGGACATGGAAATGCTGTACTGTGTTTGTTCAAACATTGACATGTCCTTAGCTGGACAAATGCTGTACTGTGTTTGTTCAAAACATTGACATGTCCTAGCTGGACTAAATGATGTAAATGCATGTACTGTGTTTGTTCAAACATTGACATGTCCTTAGCTGGACAAATGCTGTACTGTGTTTTGTTCAAACATTGACATGTCTTAGCTGGACAAATGCTGTACTGTGTTTGTTCAAACATTGACATGTCCTAGCTGGGTACTGGTGTTTGTTCAAATTGCTGTACTGATGTTGGACAAAATGCTGTTATCAGTGTTTGTTCAAACATTGACATGTCCTTAGCTGGACAAATGCTGTACTGTGTTTGTTCAAACATTGACATGTCCTAGCTGGAACACATGTCCAGTGAGCATTTGTACTGTGTTTGTTCAAACATTGACATGTCTTAGCTGGACAAATGCTGTACTGTGTTTGTTCAAACATTGACATGTCCTAGCTGGACAAATGCTGTACTGTGTTTGTTCAAACATTGACATGTCTTAGCTGGACAAATGCTGTACTGTGTTTGTTCAAACATTGACATGTCTTAGCTGGACAAATGCTGTACTGTGTTTGTTCAAACATTGACATGTCCTAGCTGGACAAAATGCTGTACTGTGTTTGTTCAAACATTGGACATGGTCTTAGTTCAAACTGGGACAAATGCTGTACTGTGTTTGTTCAAACATTGACATGTCTTAGCTGGACAAATGCTGTACTGTGTTTGTTCAAACATGTGTTTGTTCAAACATTGACATGTCTTAGCTGGACAAATGCTGTACTGTGTTTGTTCAAACATTGACATGTCCTAGCTGGACAAATGCTGTACTGTGTTTGTTCAAACATTGACATGTCTTAGCTGGACAAATGCTGTACT
>JAMPIV010004384.1:0-69927 GCA_024509875.1 Oreohelix idahoensis
TCCATCAGAAATGTAAGTTTTCTAGGCCACATTGGCGACTAAGAAATGTATCATTAAAGAGCCCACCGTAACTGGTTCCACCAGAAAATGTAACTGTCTTTTTTCTCTTGTTGATGTGATCACTGGCCCAAGACAGTATACATGTTGTTAGATGTGTAGTGCGAGCGTATGATGAATTGAGTGTGGGTGCGAATGAAGACGCGAATGTGTTGAGGCTCGTATAGATGTAGATCCTGCAACCCATACTCTCACATGCAGTAATCAAGGATGCTTTGACACTGCAGGCATGTTTCAAGACATTTATTGACGGGAACACACATAGTATCAACAGGAACAGTCAGTGTAACAAGGTCATGCTGACCTGACATCGATAGGTATACATTTGGCATTCAAAAAGGTAAACATCAGAATAGACGTGCATGGTCAATAGCAAAGTTCTTCAATAATGACAGTTCGTAGCGTCGCCCTTGGCGTCTCTGACTAAACGCGGCAGATGCCTTAGTTACTATGACACATAGGTGCAACTTGGCACTCCCCGCCAATTGCACGTATCAGGCTGTAGTATAATAGCCGAAAGCACAGGCCTCGTTCTGACGTCGGCCGTGTACTTCTGTTAAATAGGTTATCATCAACCCTGCAGTAATACTTATTGTAGATAGAAGTTCCGCCAATCTGCGGCTCCCACAATATATCTTCGTCACTGGATTTCTGGACAATATAAGACTAACAGTCTTGGATGGCTACCTCGAGCACAAATATATAAGTTCTGAAATGGCGGATCAGTGAGCTGCTGTTCACCCTAGGTAATCCTTTACATGTTCTGCCACCGAAAAGCGTAATAATGCATAAAGGTCGGTATTACCTGGCAAATGAATCCTCAGAACATCACAAGGAATTCTGTCGTCATCCCGACGCACAGAGATTCACTGGGGAAAACTGCCATAGCAGTTACTTCGAAGATTCTCCCCAAAAACAATGGACTCTTGGTCCCTTCAGAAAAACAGGACCTCCCGGCTTCCCGGAAGTATATCTCACTCCCGCTTAAAAAAACCTTCCCCTAGGCCTACGCCGAACTGTCAACCTCTGACCCTAAAGGTCAAACACAATGAATGAATAAACAAGGGAAGACAACCCCTAATCAACCTGACATCGCAGGTAAAGACACAATTATACTTATGATACAAACATAAGCAAATAACTTGACAGATGACTCCGTCGAAAATGACAGCAACACTTACTTACTTACTTATTTGGTCGATCCTCTTCTACCGTGCGGCGTAGAGGTTTGCCGAGAGAGAGAGAGAGAGAGAGAGAGAGAGAGAGAGAGAGAGAGAGAGAGAGAGAGAGAGAGAGAGAGAGAGAGAGAGAGAGCGCTAAGTGCTATCCTATAATCTAATGGAAAAAAAAATAATGTAAACATGCAAAGAAAACCGAGAATTTAAAGAATTTCATACATTGGATTTTCTGCGGAACTGAAGGATTGAAATGGTTTGGCAAGATCAACTAATGGAGAACTGATGACAAGAACCAATCAAATCACCAACAGAACAAGAAGTGGATAAAAGACATTGGAGATGGATAAAACATGCACTGCGAAAACCAGTTACAAAGGGTGACATGACAGTTTTCTTGGTCTGGAATCCGCAGAGATGGAGAAAATAGACAACAACAAAAAACACGAAGAAGCGAGTTGGAAACAGACACAACAGACATAAAAAACAAGGACGTGGAAAGGCCTTGAAGGAATGCACAAGACATAATTTGTTGACGGATTATTCTCCTTCGGGGGCTGAAAGACAATAGATGAATGAATATAAATAAAGGTTAAAGAAAGATTGAGAGTCCAGCAGTGAATTACTTTATTAAAAAGTGGAGACAAGAAAAGAACACAAAGCAGAATTTCAGAGGATAATTGGAAAGTCACTCCCTGTTTTAAAATGCGTCTTTCTTCACTTATCCAACTCCTTTAATCGCATCACACGGTAAAATAAAGATGCTTAACTGGTATTTTATTATTTAAAAAATGGTTTTTGTCAATTAAAGTATAACATGAGATCCGGACGTGTGACGTATAATGGAAAAATATAGCCTACTGTGTCTGACAGTTTTTTCGTGATCTCGCAGCGTTCTATGATTCGCTAGCAAAGCCCGTGCAACTTACAGCCTGCGTTTACTCATTTCAATCACGCCTCTTTTCCTTGAGACGTAAGCAAAACTAAGTTGTTTACCAACTTCCGCGACCCGCCAGTCATAACAGGGAGCAAACCCGGTCTGTTTACCTGAGTTTCTCACGCGAGCTGATCTGTCAATCATCAGATATCAGACAGATGCACGTGGAAAAGCACCGGACCTCTTTGAAGCGAGACGATCGGGCAAAATATTTTCCCGAGGGACCCTGTGATGTTCGTACAGTCAGGGGGAGACAACGCTTTGATCTCCAGAAACAGGGAAAATCTCGGAAGGAAGCCCGATACGCGGTTTAAGTCTCTGTTGTCGATTGGCAAGCGCCGTACGAGAGACCGTGTAAAAACCTTTTATCTGGGGAAACGTAGTTTCCTGAGTTTCTGCTATGCACTAAGAGTGTGAAAATTAACATGCTCTATAGATCAGAGAGACAATAATGTATATAAACTGCGTCTTCTCAAACCAGTTTGTCAGTTGTTGCTCAGAATTTTGGATAGTCTAAACACGTAGTCTAGAACCATTGTGGAAGGTATGTTAATAGTTTCGTGGGGATTTCATTCTGATTTTCTGGTAATAGAAATTTGTGCTTAAGTGTTAAAATGTGTTAAGTTTTACCATTATAATTCACTGCGATTTCCTAACGTTTTAAAACTAGTGAATACATAACGCTTAGCTATTTTCTTGCCAGTTGTACAGTTTAATGTAAATTCCATCACCCGCTTTCTCACACAAGAAGATACGGTTTAGCTGACTGAATTAATATGATAGTCATTTACTGATAATGGACCATAGAATTCACGTTTATTCCATTTTGTGTAATTTTAGTAAGTGACTGTTAGTTATAACAGACGCCGACAATCTAATAGCCATTAATGACAGGCGATATTTGTTAAGTGCGCGTAGGGATAATTAAATAATAATTGACATTGTGCGCTGATCGTTGACCGGGACAGGAGGGGAAAAGGCTGCATGCCTCAACCAAACCTGTACTCGCTAAGCGACGCGCGATAGGATAGGCTATAGACACCGTGTGCCTTTTAACTTTAATCAGGACTGACGGAGAGGATAAGAGATCGTCTTGTCCCCTTCGGGTTGTAATATACGAGTTATGTAGAGTTATAATAGTAGCATTTTTATAATAATGTTTGTCTATTCTAGCAGACTGATCAAACGGCGACCAGCCGTCTATTTGGTCTATTGTGGTTTATTTTGGTAGTTTTTTTCATCATACTGATTAATGTTGTCCCTCATCTTGGCATTACGCGTCCCCAAGTTCAGTTGTGAACAGGAGTTGCCAAAGAGACAAATTAACATTTTAAATAGTAAAGTAACTGGACTTACAAATACCCAGATATTCATTCAATTTTATCAGCCCACAGGGGCGTAATACAAATATCATTACTATCTGACTTTTGACAGTCGTATCATCGGATTTATCCAGCAAGTTATGCTGTTTCAAAATCGGCAATCACCACAGAGCCAGCCGATAGGATTTACCATCACCATCATAAATAACAGTTTTTAGCAACCAGATGTTTCCTTAGTACTGCGAACCCGAGATGTCGGTTCTACGTTTAACTATTCGAGGTGACATTTGTTGATCCAGGAATACACCACCAAATTTGGCGTCCCCCTCCTAAAAAAATCTTATTTGTTATAGAGGGTGGACTGGGGCCGACTTGAATAATACCCCTGACACTATATATATATTCAGGAACCAGTGTAATTCCAAAGGGACATCACCAGAATAGGGTAAGCGTGATTGATTGTGTGCCACGTATGACAGAGAGAGTGAAATATTTTCTTAGTTACCGAACCTGTACCCTCATTTATTTTCTTTGCTTAACACTGTTTACTTTACGGGATAGCATTTAGTAGGAACTTTGTTCTTTTCTTTACTGTCTATTCTGTAACATAGTGCTAACATTTGACCTTTGGGGTTATTAACTTGTTGGGTTCTTTTTCTCAATAAGGGGGAGAGCACATGCACTCTGATATTGTCTATGTATGAATTCTGATTTATTTGATCTTTCTTAGATATTCGATGTTGTAAAGTTTAATGATAATAAACAACAAAAAAGAACTTAACTTTGTGTGTTGGTCAGACCCATACCCAATTTACCATAGTTTTTCACGTTTGTGTGTCTTGTTGTCACATAATTGTGTGTGTGTGTTTAGTTAAACTTATATTTCTAGATATAGGGAGGTGCAAGATTGTCTTATACTAAATTATAGTCGTATAGATAGGCTGGATTAGAGAAACTACTCGTTCCAGAGACAGATCTTCTCCTTAAACTATCCACTCGTGAAATCTATTTATCACACCTTTACTTCTCAAGTACTTATCACCATCCCCTCTACTCAGGCGGGACCATAAATAATTCAAACCTATCTAAATTTACGACAGGACTGTTCATTATATAACTTTACAGCGAGCAGCAGTTTTTGGCTCTGCCTTGTAACGCTAATTTATTCACCATATATAAACATAACAAGATGTGTGAGACAAGGTTGCGTATTGCCCCCTTGCCTATTTAATACATAAACATGAAGAACATTTTCAAACAGATACAGGAACTGCCAGGACTGAACATCGATGGAAGATCAATAAACAACTTTAGATATTCAGATGTTACAGTTTTGTTAGCAGAAAGTGAACATGAGTTGCAAGAGCTTGTGAAACAAGTAAACAGCATAAGGCATAAATATGGATTGGACATTAACACTGAGAAAACTAAAACAATGATAATTAGCAAAACAGACGATAAGCCCACTTTAAAGACAAGAATAAATGGGAAAATCCTGGAACAAATCAAGAGTTTCTCATATCTTGGTCAAATAATAACATAGAAGGCAGATGCGAAACAGAAATCAAGAAGAGAATAGTAATGGTCAAAGCTACACTCAACAACATGAGACTGATACTAACATCTAAACAACTAACTCAAAAATTCAAACTGTGAATCATCAAATGTTATATATATTCTACATTACTGTATGATGTAGAAACATGGACAATGAACAAGCAGTTAGAAGAAAGAATTGAGGCTCTCGAGATGGGGATATATGGAAGAATGGGGTACGTCTCATGGAAAGAGAAGAAAACAAATAAAACAGTCATAGAAAACCTAAGAATGAAAAGAGAATTAATGAAGGAGATCAAAATTAGACAGCTAAAATATGTTGGCCGTATAAAAAGACATAACGCCTTGCAAAAGACCATAATAGAAGGCAGAGTTGAAGGCAAACATGCAAGGGGAAGACAGCGCTATAATTAGGATGATAACATCAAGAGATAGAGACAGGAAAGAGTCTATCAGAGTGCACCATCAAGACAAGAGACATGAAAGAGTCTATCAGAGTGCACCATCAAGACAAGAGACAGAGGACGTTGGAGATCCAATGCAGTGGATCCCTTCGATGTGAAGATGGCACCTGATGATGATGTAACGTCCATTTAATGGCCATTTTGGATTTAATTTTTCGTATTTTGCTTCTGGGGGGAAAAAAGTAAAACTTATTAGTAAAAATCACATGAAGATTTATTGTCCCTTATTTTGATGTTTGTTTCGTGTAAATCCATTCCATGACGACATGAAGGGAACAGTCCAATATGCTGGAAGCACGTCACAGCCCTTTGACATACGAAGTGGCGTTAAACAAGGCTGTGTTCTGGCTCCGACCCTCTTCGGGATCTTCTTTGCCTTACTCTTGAAACATGCATTCAGAGATGCAACTGAAGGAATATGCCTTCACACTAGGTCAGATGGCCGTCTGTTTAATCTTTCAAGGCTGAAGGCAAAAACAAAAATCAGAAGGGTCACTATAAGAGACTTGTTGTTCGCTGATGATGCTGCAGTCGTCACTCAAAGCCAACAGGAGCTTCAGAACTTGATGAATCGCTTCACTAAAGCATGCTTGGACTTTGGCCTCACAATAAGTCTAAAGAAAACGAATGTGCTGAGTCAGGATGCGGGTGCTGCACCAGTTATCACTATCGATAACTATGAATTGGCAGTGGTGCACCACTTCACATACCTTGGGTCTACCATCAATGACAAACTCTCACTGGATACAGAAATCGACAGCCGCATTGGCAAAGCTGCAGCTACCTTTGCCCGCCTCACATCGCGTGTTTGGGGAAACTCCAAACTCACAATGAAGACCAAAGCTGCGGTATATAATGCCTGCGTCACCAGCACACTCCTACATGGCAGCGAGACCTGGACGACCTATGCTAAGCAAAAAAGAAGGCTAAATACCTTCCAATTTACGGTGTCTACGCCGCATCCTCGGCATCTCGTGGAAAGATAAAGTAACAAATGTCGAGGTGTTGTCACGTGCTGGCCTTCAAAGTATGTATACACTGCTTAGACAGCGCAGACTTCGCTGGCTTGGCCATGTTCGCCGCATGGAAGATGGTCGCATCCCAAAAGATATTTTCTACGGACAATTAGCAGATGGCAAGAGAACAGTTGGGCGACCACAACTGAGTTTCAAAGATGTGTGCAAGAGAGATATGAGGGCACTGGACATGGATCCAGCAACATGGGAGGATGAAGCTGCCGATCGCACTAAGTGGCGATGCTATTTACGGCGCCACCTCAGATTGGGCGAAGAGAGGCTCACACAACAAGCAGAGGAGGGGAGAAAACACCAGGAAAATAAGCAGCTGAGGGCTGTCACCTCAGGGGCGCATTCCCATAGTCAGTTATGACTGAAGGGGCTATTATTCGTGTAAATCAAGTAATATTTAAAAGACAAACATTTTTAAAAAAGGGAACTACTTTTCAACCACACTGCACTTTTTGACAAAACTCGTCTCCTTCTTCTTCAAGGTAGTTTAGGCGATCAAGTCTATCCATAACTTCCTGTCTACAAAACTATTAATCAACTCTGTTATTGACTTTTGTGCATGTCACACTGTCTAATATTTGCTGTCTTTGTAGTCATCTATCTCGTCTTCCCTTTTATCTTTCCTGTTGTTACGTTGTATTCCAGCTTCCTTCTTCCCATAACATGCTCAATGAACGTGGATTGCTTCCTTCTAATCTGAGGAATAATCTTGCTTTGCCCATTGGCCTCTTTCAGGAAATCCTCATTACTCTTTTAGCTGTCCATGCTATTTTTAACATTCTTCTGTAAAACCACATCTCTGTGGTCTCTAGTGTTTTCCCTACTTGTTTACTAATTGTCCATGACTCTCGTCCCTAAGTCAAGTTTCGTTCTATATAACACTTAATAGTTCTCTTTCTTACTTCCGTTCACAAAGAGTTATTGCATAACAAACTTTTCAGTTTTCAAAACTCATCATGCTTGAAAATAAAAACAAAAAAAAAAAACAAAGCAGACGTAGTTGCTGCTATATTACGTCTTCATTGTTGACGGATGTTTCCCTTTCAGGTAGACATTCAGTCAGACTTCTAGTTTAAAAAACAGACACAAGACAGACAATGGCAACATTGTCTACGGCTTAACGAGCCCGCAAGCCAGGTATGCTGATTAAACCTGCAGTTTTTGACGAGTCGAGGTGAAAATAGGAAGGGAAATAAATAAACTATATTGCTTTCTATTATCAGTTCTCTGCTTTATGCGTTCTCTGTGCGTTGCCAGATAGTGGTGTAGAATTTCTTTGAGAATTACGAGGCTTTCGTCAATGTGTGAACTAAGCTGATTCCGGTTTTAGTTTGTGTCCCCTAGCACGTGAAGTGTTTTTCAGGTAATGAGTGAGTTAATGTTGAATTGTGTGTGTGTGTGTGTGTGTGTGTGTGCGTGTGTGTGTTTGAGTGAGAGAGATAGTGCGAAAGGAAAAACATAAGCATGGATTAGAGTATGTACAATAAAATGTGTGTGTGTATGTATGTATGTAAATATTGGTAGGTAGGTAAGTCTGCTGGTCGGTCGGACGGATTTGGGTAGGTGGATGGGTAGGTAGGTAGATGAGTGGTAGTTTGGTAGGGTGAGTAGGTAGGTAGGTGTGAGTAGGTAAGTAGGTGGGTAGGCTGGCTGGCAAGTAGGTTGGTAGGTAGGGAGACTGACTGACTGTCTGTCAGGCAGGTACGTTGGCAAGTAGGTAGGTAGGTAGACTGGCTGCTTGCAGGTAGGCAGGTACGTTGGCAAGTAGGTAGGTAGTAGGTAGGTAGGTAGGTAAGTAAAAAATAAACATAAATAAGTATGTTGCAGGCACTATCAACAAATAGAAAACCAGACAGAAACAAAATAACAGAAGTGATGGGCTTACTGGGAAATCGATCCTAGTGCCATTTTAACGGTACCATCGCCTTTCTACGGGAGTGAATCTTGTGGTACGTAGGTGGGTAAGTAAGCGAGTAGGTATGTGGGCAGGTAAATATAGCTATAGACGTTGTTTAATGGAAACCAGCAACGTTACCAGGAGTGATAAAATGAGAAATGATGACATAAAAACATTACAGGAACTTCATCGTGTATCACGTTTATAGAGAGACAGAAAATTAAGTGGTTTGGCTATCTCATGAGAATGGGGCACAATAAATTACCAGTACGCACCAACAACAGTAACATATCTGGGTTCAGGGCACAGGGTAGACTAAGAGACAGACGGATAGACAACATCACAGGCATCTTACAACTATACGGGCTTACAGTAGCTAAAGCGACACACTTGGCACAAGAACGCAAGCTACAGGTACCCACAACGCTTCACAGCACCAGTGGAACGGAAACTACAGGTCCCTACAACGCTTCACAGCACCAGTGGAACGGAAACTACAGGTCCCCACAACGCTTCACGGCACCAGTGGAACGGAAACTACAGGTCCCCACAACGCTTCACGGCACCAGTGGAACGGAAACTACAGGTCCCCACAACGCTTCACGGCACCAGTGGAACGGAAACTACAGGTCCCCACAACGCTTCACGGCACCAGTGGAACGGAAACTACAGGTACCCACAACGCTTCACAACACCAGTGGAACGGAAACTACAGGTCCCCACAACGCTTCACAACACCAGTGGAACGGAAACTACAGGTCCCCACAACGCTTCACAGCACCAGTGGAACGGAAACTACAGGTCCCCACAACGCTTCACAGCACCAGTGGAACGGAAACTACAGGTCCCCACAACGCTTCACGGCACCAGTGGAACGGAAACTACAGGTCCCCACAACGCTTCACGGCACCAGTGGAACGGAAACTACAGGTCCCCACAACGCTTCACGGCACCAGTGGAACGGAAACTACAGGTCCCCACAACGCTTCACGGCACCAGTGGAACGGAAACTACAGGTCCCCACAACGCTTCACAACACCAGTCGAACGGAAACTACAGGTCCCCACAACGCTTCACAGCACCAGTGGAACGGAAACTACAGGTCCCCACAACGCTTCACAGCACCAGTGGAACGGAAACTACAGGTCCCCACATCGCTTCACAGCACCAGTGGAACGGAAACTACAGGTCCCCACAACGCTTCACAGCACCAGTGGAACGGAAACTACAGGTCCCCACAACGCTTCACGGCACCAGTGGAACGGAAACTACAGGTCCCCACAACGCTTCACGGCACCAGTGGAACGGAAACTACAGGTCCCCACAACGCTTCACGGCACCAGTGGAACGGAAACTACAGGTCCCCACAACGCTTCACAGCACCAGTGGAACGGAAACTACAGGTCCCCACAACGCTTCACGGCACCAGTCGAACGGAAACTACAGGTCCCCACAACGCTTCACAGCACCAGTGGAACGGAAACTACAGGTCCCCACAACGCTTCACAGCACCAGTGGAACGGAAAAAAATAAAAGTACCAGTGGACCCTATTTCGTCGCTAAATATACCTTTCTTTAAACCGTATGTCAAAATCTATATTTTCTTTTTCTTTCGCTTGGTTGTCGTCTGGTTCTCGCTTGGCGTCTCTGCAGTAACTCCTTCCGGAGCAACCTCCGCCACTTTGATAAGCAGGATGTTCTACAGACATCCACCGATGAAAGTTTGGAATTCGTACGATCAAGAGTAGATAATTCTCCACGTTTTTTGTGGTTACAGCAGCACGGAGCTCACGTCTGTTTTGACGATGCTAAAATTAGTTTTCACTAACATCACATGTGTAATCAGCAGTGACGTTAAATACGACTAGAAAGAAAACAGAGACGAAACAGCAGAAGCGCAGATGAATAAGAAACAGTTACATCAAGACAGCAAGAAAACAAACTATAATGCCAAGAATTTTTGTATTTTTAGATTAATACTATTTTTTACTCATCATTGCTTCTATTTTCTTCTGTCTCATGTCCTGCCTGTCTTGCTTTGCACCTTAGTGCGATATTTATGAGGTTAAAAAAAAGGAAGATATATTGTCGCGGGTTTTGTCATAATTTTTTTTTCACGCGTTTCCTGCCAACAAAATTTACTTGTTTTTAAATTTCACATTCGTGGCTTGCTATTTTCTTACCGCTGTACCCAGGTCAAGCTGTCCCATTTCAAGTTAAGTAAGCGTATAACTTTCGTTAAAAATCACAAACCTGGCCTAGCATACACGAAAAACCTCTGGGCACACTGTAACTATTTGTCCAACAATAGGTTGTTGGTTGATTGATTACTCTAAGATTTCTATTTCTCTCACTTTTCTACCTTGACTAGTGAGTGAAGATGGAATGGAAAACTGTGTGTTGTCTATGAAGTCTCAAAATGAATGTCTTTTTTCACTCGTGTCTTTTCCTTTGGCCTTCTTAGACATATTGTGTTTGTTTTGTTTTCGTTTATTTGTTATTATTATTTTTGTTTTTGTTTTTGACAGCTGACGGTCTACACCTGAAATTTTTCTGTCCGTTGTTTCCATTTCCTAGTTCTCTTTGTGTATTGTCTTGTCACTTTTTATGTCTTCAATTTTTCCCTCAAGTAGTTGCCGCCAGTGTCGGCCTTAGTAATTGTGAAGCCCGATTAGGAACATTCTGCCGGGGCTCCTCTAGGACGCGTTACATCAAAATATAGCTATAGACGTTTCTATTTTTAGCGCAATGCTATGTCATATATTCCTGATATCATCATCATAATCAGGTCCCCAAGGAGCATAGGCATTCAACAACCTAACGCCAAGCATTCCTTTAGTTGACCTGTTCATGTTTTTTTTTTTTAAATTGTTGTGGTTTAAACGGTTCTACAAGATTGGGTAACCGGCACCTTGCTCAACCGTACTTTGTAGCTTTTTACGAGACGCCTGGAAGGGAACAGTGCTCCTATTCTTTGCTCCCCTTTCGGGCGCCGGTAACATTCTGATATCAGATTTGAAATAATCTACGTTCCTTACTTTTTTTTTTTTCAACGGGTCATGAGTACACTAGTGTGGGGCACCCTGTATTCGTGGGGCCAGATTGGGTCAAAAAGGTTAAATCGGCCCTAAGTCTGGCCCCTCGTTACCAGCATTGTTTTTGTCGTGGCGTTTTGATATCAATCTGTATAAACATAGTATGTGAACAAGTGACGATATTAGAAGTAAGCAAACCACGTGACGTTTCGAAACTGTCAGCTAGCGGTCCATTTCAGGACCAGCCCCTCTAAGGGCTAACATCAGCCTAGCGTCGAAACCGAATTAAAAATTCACACAATATACCCACACTATAACCGAAAGGGAACACCTCGGGTTAGGCTGAACAAGGTACCAACAGGGCCGGATTAAGCCAAGAAGGGCCTCTAGACTTTTTTGTATATGATTATTTAATAATACAGTATTATTTGTGATTTTGCTGGGGTCAGGGCCGTAGATACAGGGGTGGGGTGGGGGGGGATTTGGAGGTTCCACTGGGGGGAGGGGGTAAGAGGGGGGGGGGGAATTATAATGTACCGGTACCAAAATAGTGCATTTTTAAAAAATTTGTATTAAACTCCTCTTTATTAAGTCCTATCTACGGCCCTGGCTGGGGAGCATTATGTCATTGAAGTTATTTTTGTGTTTACTTTCTTTTTAGACAGTTATGAATGCGATTGCAAAGTGCAAACATTTTCTTGTTATCCATAAATCTATGCATTTAAAAAATGTTTTCTTAACTTATGCACGGCTCTCAAAAGCTCCGGTCCTCTAGCCCATCGGCCTGCTTAGTCTTATGGATAATCTGGCCCCGGGTACCAATGCACTGTAATACAGTAAACATTTTTTTAAAATTTAAAAACAAACGTATTATTGACACATTGTGTTTTTTTTTCCTTCTTCTCATCTCTGTTTTTATCTTTCTCCTTGCCGTCCCTGCCCTCGTGTCACAAATTTATCTTTATCGTCTTCATTGTATAAACTCAAATAACTCTCCACCTTTCCCAGTAGGGCTCAGTTTCCTAGGTTTAACATTTAAAAAATAAGCTATTTTCTACATTCCTAGAATAATTCAAGTCTATTTTCCACATTCAAACAATTTCATTGCCCACTTTAACCGCTAATACTGTCTAGAGTTTTTTCCCGCCCTTCAGTTATAGATTAAAAGGGAAAATTGCCTTTCTTCTGACTCACGCGCCAAGAATGTAGACACAGTACTCAAGTTAGAAGGTTCTCGACGTTCAGATCGCTGCCTCCGCCTAGAGTGAGCCAGAAAAAAAAATGGAGGGATGGGGTGCGAATGATGGGATGGCGCAAGATAAATGCATGTAATGTTCTGAGGTTTTCACGTGCGGCCTTGGCGGCAAAACGCGCGTTGCATGTCGTTCGATGTATTATTCTTTCCCCGTACCCTGGTTTTCACTAACTGCTGTCTTTCTCTTCTGTCTTTGTCTGTATTTCTCTATCTTTATCTTTCTCTCTCTCTCACTCCCTCCCTCTCCGTTTGACTCTTAAACACGTACCAAGATAAGAAAACTACACACTATACCAGGGTTGTGGAGTCGGAGTCGTGGAGTCGGTCATTGTTTAGTGGAGTCCGAGTCGTGGAGTCGGTCATTGTTTAGTGGAGTCCGAGTCGTAGAGTCGGTCATTGTTTAGTGGAGTCCGAGTCGTATAGTCGGTCATTGTTTAGTGGAGTCCGATTCGTGGAGTCGGTCATTGTTTAGTGGAGTCCGAGTCGTGGAGTCGGTCATTGTTTAGTGGAGTCCGAGTCGTGGACTCAGTCATTGTTTAGTGGAGTCGGTCGTGGAGTCGGTCATTGTTTAGTGAAGTCGAAGTCGGTAAAAAATGTCCCGACTCCGCCTTCAAATTTTACGAGTTTTAAGTCAAGGCAGATCCACCACGTGTGATCCCTGCACGGGAAAGGGGGTGAGTGCTTAAAAAAATTTGAAATAACATTTTAAAGTAGCAGAACTCCTAAAACCACTTTCGTGTTAAAGTACGAGCACATTCATTGTTACATAACGTAGGAAAATTTATGTTGACTCTGATCATAATTAAAGTTTCTATCACAGTTGGAAATTTGGTGGCATATTGAGAAACAAAAACACACAAGAAATGAAAAAAAAACTATATATACTGTCAATTTTCCCGTTAAAATAAAACTATTGTGCCTCATGGTGTTTGGTAAAGCAGTCATTTGTGTGCAGGTGTGGATGATTTGTTATTTTGTATTATTGTATGAATGGATGAATGAATGAATAGTTTAAAATGTAGTCTACGAAAGCCACGTATTCATTTATTCACACATATCCCATACTTATACATGTAACTCCATATAAGTATACTTATACATATAACTCCATATAAGTATACTTATACATATAACTCCATATAAATGCATAATTTTATGCCATATCACTAGTTTTAAAAAACTTTTAAAAAACTATAGTCAGAGTCGGACTTCTAAAATTTCCAGAGTCGGAGTCGGAAAATTGATTGGCTGGCTCAACAACCCTGACTCCACAACCCTTGACTCCACAACGCTGACTCCACAACCCCTGACTCCACAACTCTGACTCCACAACCATGACTCCACAACCCCTGACTCCACAACCCATGACTCCACAACCCATGACTCCACAACCCTGACTCCACAACCCTTGACTCCACAACCCTGACTCCACAACCCTGACTCCACAACCCTGACTCCACAACTCCTGACTCCACAACCCCTGACTCCACAACCCCTGACTATGCAACCAATTTTAAACACAAGAAAAAGTTACAACGTGCAGAATATGCAGGGTAATTTAAAAAAAAGGTCACTCCCTATTTTTAAATTGTTATGTCTTCATTCTTGTCCAACTAATTTGTAGGAAATGAACGCCAATATCAAAGAAATAACCTGTTATTTTATAAGATAAAATGTTATTTACATGAACCCTATATCTCGGTGACAGATCAGCGTGTTCAAGACTTGGCCTCACAGCGAGCAGTAATTTGCTTTCTCAAGTAACGCCAGTTTACTGGGCAATTTTCGATCTTCCTTATTTTTTTTTTTTTTCTTAAAATAAACAATAAACTATGTTGGCTTATTGTCAAATGGCAGTTGTTGCCCCTTAGTTTGACATTTGTGTCACGGTATATCCAATATATACAAATGAGGATATACAAAGTTTAGCATAGGGTGTTTTTTAATTTGTTGTTGTTGTTGTTGTTGTTCTGCCATCAATGGTACCTATACCTTGTAGCGGTATGGCAGCTTGCGTACCCTGACAATCCCCAGAGCTATGCCAGTGGGAGTTTTACTCCTGGTAGGTTCAACCAAGCTGGACTGGTCTGTGTGGGTAGGGGTCAGACAAAAGCTGGTACCCTGGTCCTCCAGGTTGGGGGTTTTAGCACAGGGCTGACACCCCTGTCTATGTAAAAAAAACAATGAAGTTACGGAAACAACATCAAATGAACAAACTTTGCTGCGGGATGGACATTCGGAGTCTGTGGCTCGTATGACTGTCAGTGGTGAAAGCCGAAAGGAAGCCACTGACATGAAAACGGATGTCCTGACCGCAAAACAGGATACAAGAATAGGATTTTGGAATGTCAGGACAATGTACGAGACAGGTAAACTAAGACAGGTCACGGCAGAAATGAGAAACTATAGGTTACACATCCTGGGGATAAGCGAGAGCAGATGGACAGGGGCAGGAAAAGTTAAAACAGCAACAGGAGAAACAGTACTTTACTCTGGAAGAGAGGATGGACAGCACAGTGAAGGCGTAGCCATTATTCTACAGAAAGGGATAGAAAGGACATTACTGGAATGGAAACCCATCAACAACAGACTGATACGATTGAGATTGAGAGGGAGATTCACGAACACTACAATAATACAATGCTACGCACCAACGAATGATAGCGATGAGGAGGTCAAGGATGAATTCTATCAACAACTGCAGAAAGAAATGGAGGACACACCTAGATATGATCTTGTTATAGTAATGGGAGACCTCAATGCGAAAGTTGGTACACACAATACATATAACGAAAGAACAAGAGGGAAATGCGGCAGCGGAATAGCAAACGAAAAAGGGGAGAAGCCAATAGGTGCCTGAAGCATAACCTGGTCATTGGAGGAACACTTTTCCCACATAAGGAAATTCACAAGTTAACATGGGAATCACCAAATGGTCGGGACAGAAACCAGATAGACCACATCATGGTTAACGGTAGATGGAGACATGCGTTACAAGATGTGAAGGTAAGAAGAGGTGCAGATGTGGGAAGCGATCACCATTTAGTAGTTGCAAAACTGAAAGTGAAACTAAGAAGGGCTGGACCAACTGTAACTACACAGAAAAGGTTTGACATCAGCAAATTGAAGGACCCCCTTACAGAAAAGCTTTTGCGGCCGACATTAAGAAACGATATCAATTTGCCAAAAGCCAGGAAAAGACATTGACTGATGATATAGACCAGAATTTTAACACCATTTCAACAATATATAAGGAAAGTAGCAAATCATGCTTAGGATTCCAGGAAAGGAAGAAGCAAGACTGGATAACACCAGAAACATTAAACACCATAACGATGAGAAAGGAAATGAAATGAAAGAAAACAGAAGCGAAGTCCCCCAGGTTAAAGCAACTATATAGCGAACAGTACAGTCAACTGGACAGGGAAGTTAAACGCCAAACCCGAGCCAACAAAAGGAATTTCCTAGACGATCTTGCAAAACAGGCAGAAGAGGCAGCACTGAGAAATGAACAAAGCACAGTATACAAAATAACTAAATTCATCAGCGGAAAACAAGGTGCAAACAATATTACATTAGTAAGAGATAAGCAAGGAAATCTCATCAAGACAGCAGAGGGACAGGAAACAAGATGGGCAGAGCACTTCAGAGAAACTCTGAACTAGGAAATACCAGAGACACAATTGAATGTTCCTGAGGCTGAAAGCGATCTAGATGTAAATACAGACATTCCACGAAAAGAAGAAATCATCACAGCAATCAAAGGGTTAAAGAACGGTAAAGCTCCGGGCCATGATAACTTAAATACAGAGCTATTTAAGACAGACCCTGAGCTAGCAGCAGAACTATTAGAACCACTATTTGCACAAGTGTGGAAAACGGGGACAACACCATCAGAGTGGAACAAAGGAATAATTGTCAAATTGCCCAAGAAGGGAGATCTTTCAGACTGCAATAATTGGAGAGGAATCACTCTTCTCTCAGTTCCCAGCAAAATACTAGGCAGGATAATTATACAGAGAATTTCAAAGGCAGTAGACTACAAACTGAGGAAAGAACAAGCAGGATTTAGAAAGAACAGAAGATGTGTAGACCATATATTCACTCTCAGGAACATTATAGAGCAGTGCTCAGAATGGCAAAGACAGCTTTACATAAATTTTGTTGATTTTGAAAAGGCTTTTGACAGCATACATAGGGACAGTTTATGGAAAATACTGAGGGCTTATGGAATTCCAAGCTGCATAGTGTCAATCATAAAAAGCCTCTATGCCAACTTTACGTGCAGTGTTGGGCAGAGCAACCTAACCTTCGAGGTGAAGACAGGAGTACGACAGGGATGCCCCTTATCAACCACTCTATTTTTAACAGTCATAGACTGGGTGATGCGCCAGACAACAGAGGGCAGTCCAAGAGGAATAAGATGGACTACATTTTCAACATTGGAAGATCTTGAATATGCAGATGACATTGCACTGCTGGCACATTCACATCAACACATCCAGGAAAAAAACGGATAGACTTAATAAATTTAGCCAGCAGGTGGGCTTGAACATCAATTTAAAGAAGTCTGAGGTCATGACGCTCAATGTGAGCAACCCTGAGCCCATATCAGTAAGGAATCAGCAACTGGTACAGACAGATACCTTCACATACCTAGGAAGCATAGTAACACCAGACGGTGGGGTAGGCAAAGACATCAACATCAGAATGAATAAGGCAAGAACAGCCTTCTTTAGCCTAAACAACATCTGGAAGTCCTCCCAATACAGCACAAGCACAAAATTAAGATTATACCAGAGTTGCGTGCTTTCTGTGCTTCTCTATGGTGCGGAATGCTGGAGAGTCACAGAGAAGGAAATGTCAAAATTGTCCTCTTTTCACACAACATGCCTAAGAAAAATTCACCGAATCTTTTGGCCGAATACCATCACCAACCAAGATCTGCTTACTCGTAGCAAGCAAGAGGACATGCATACCATCATAGCTGGCAGACGCTGGAGCTGGGTTGGTCATGTCCTCAGAAGAGACCCCGATGCCATCACAAGAACAGCTATGCTTTGGACCCCTGAAGGAAAGCGAAAGAGAGGCCGACCAAAAACAACTTGGCGGAGGACTGTGGAGGCTGAGATGCAAAGAATGAACCAGAGTTGGGACACTGTACGAAGGATGGCCACCGACCGTGCAAAGTGGAATCAATTTGTTGTTGCCCTACAAGACGCCACTAGGCGTGATGGCCACTGACTGCTTTGACGGTTGGTGGTTAAGGATCGAAGAAGAAGAAGAAGTTGTTGTTGTTGCGGGTTTTGCTTTCTTGTGACGAGGCACGCTCCTTTCAACCTAGACTTAAGTTCTTTGCTTATTTCAGAGCGCAATTTTGTCATTCAAAAATAAGTGAACTCTGTTAACTGAAGCGATGTTGTGGTGAAGTGGGATGTTATAAATATTTATAGGGGACTTAGTGTACTGACTGAGATCAGCTGTGAAGGTATCTATATCTAATAAGAGTAGTGTATTATAGATAACCTTACTTGCTGCCACATATATATATATCTCAGTCAGAATTATTCTGGAATAGTGTGATGACTACGTTGTATGTCTAGGGTATGTGTATGATGAAGTGTAAGTCATAACAACAACAGACAGATAAACAATTTAATTTATTCCACCACACTTGACAACACTGTGACACTCACATACATATAACACTCTAAAGGATATCTTAAAGGAGTCACTGATAACTTTTCAAATAACAATATGTATTCATTGCTGTCATGAAGGTATATGTGTCCTGATTCAAATACAAAGGGAACCAGGAATCACAATCAATTTTAATTACAAGTTATATGTACAGAATTTATCAATATGAATATTGTAGTGACATATATTATTAAAAGTATCCTATGTGTGTCAGTTGTGTAGTAGTAATATGAGGTAATACTGGTTTTGTTTTTGTTCAAGCTCTGTTGGTATTTGTCATCATGACTTCAATAGTTTGTCTTTATTGGAACTAGTATTGGAGATGTTCTCAGTTCCTGATATTAAAACAATTTAATTCCCCTCTTAATGTTATTTTTACAATGTCATTTTAAGATGGGGTACATAATGTTGAGCTCAGCTGGCCACATCAGCTTATCTTGCGTGATGGCGGCAGGAAAAGACTCCTCTGCTCGATTTCTCCCCTGGGCTCTGGAGACACCTCACTGATAGCTAAATGGACCAAGGAGTATGCTGTCCGACTCTGGATTCAGCAAAGCTCTGACCAGGTGCTGCTCAATACCATCAAGACCACGGTCCCTGAAAACAAGAAGGATGTACCTTCTACTTCATAACTAATTGATACTCTAGTTCTACACTGAGCACAATACATCACAAACATTGAGTTCAGAGCGTTAGGCCAACTGTCAGCTTCATCTGAAATATTTTTTATACCAGTATTTCCCTCCCTAATGGTTACTACGCCTCTGCAATTCCAGCATTATTTCTTTCTAGTCAATCATCTAGGTGTCAGTGTACTGTTTGGCCATTCCATGCCGTTTTACTTTCCTCCGACACCTTCTGTTCAGGCTGGAGCATTATAGGCTTTACATCATGTTTGCTACTGAACTACACATATATACAGGCATAAATTAACAATTCACATTCAATTTTCATTAAAAGATACTGAATGTTTCAAGCTTACCACAATTCATGGAAATAAACACAGATACGTTGACTAGCAATGAATTCTGGCACAAATACTGGCACAAATTCCCATCTGCTTATGTTCCAGGCTTTTATTTAGCAAAAATATGAGCTGGCTTCAACGCACTGTTGCTTTATCAAGCTTATTTGAACTAGTGGTCTCGAACTAACGCTCCTAAGTGATTATATCAGCGAGTCTGGCCAATGGAGCCACGTTTCGACAAGTGTTTGAAAAAATTTTACCTTCCTACGTCTCCCCTAACAACCAAGGATAGCATTTATAGTCCGACTAATCGTGTTTAGCCTTACATATCATTCCAGCCAATCAGTTCAAATGTAACTTGTGGCCCATTTCCCGTACAATGGTGGTTTAAAAAAATCTACCACTGAGCGATTCTGATTTTGGGTGTTGTCTGACAGCACCATCATTTTATTTTGGCTATAACTTGTTAATTCCTAGACTATTTGCGTAACGTTTTACATATTCTTTGTCAGCAAGCCCTAAGGAACCCAAATATACAAATTTAAAAGAGCTAAGTGGCTGCGTTCAAAATATGCAATTTCTTCTACCTCCTGTTTCGAAGATGTGCTGTCTGGGTACTGTAATGTTTTCAAACGTAAACCCATCTAATGTTATCTTTTCTAATAAGCGTTTTCCAGGTTTTTTAAAACCTAACTCTGGGAAGGTTAGTGTTTTTATCACTGTCCGTCTGAAAAAAAAGTCAGTGCATGTGGCCTTACACGCGTGATAGTAGTAATTGTGTATCGCGTTACGCTTGTTGGGGTGGCATTAATAGCGAGACGCGTGTTTAATTTTGCATGCGTTCCTGATTTTCAGCCCTCCCTTCTTTCTATTTGAGTCCATCTGTTCGTTCGTTTTGGTAACGTAGTATAATTAATGTTAGGATTAATTTAGGTCATTACGCAGTGTGCCTCTCAATGTTTTTCTTAGAAATGCAATACCCGTTTTAATGTGTTGTGGAAACGCTTGTATTTATGCAGTGGCTTATATTTAACGTGGAAACGTTACAATTTGCAGACGAAGCATAAAGCAAAGGGGGATTTCGAGTACATTCCTTGTGACAGCACTGTTATTTTACCATTGCTCTTTTCTTTATTAGAATTTATTTGTTAGGCTTTATATTTACCTGATAATTTATATATGTGGATTAGAATATTTCACGACACCTCCCCTCTTAAAACAGACATCCCATGTCAGTCCTTTATTCTATATACACATAGATAAATGTAAGTCAACTTGACTTTACTCTGCTGTGGTGCTATCATGGTTTTATGTAGTTGGGTCCATTCAGAGTAGGCACTACTCATGAAATCTGGCTCAGACTTCTACAACCAATAATATATTTCGGTTATGTTACTGAACAGCCGCAAGTGTGAGTGCTTGTCTTAATGCTGCTTCGCAACCCGTATTCACCATTTCTCTTCTCTGAGTCTGCGCAATGACATGTCCAGAGAACATTATATTTCCCTCAAAATGTACGTTATGAGGAGATAACATATACCTGGTGATAGCAGAGTTTTTGTAGTGGATCCAATAATCTTCTTATTATCCTGTATGAAACATTCGGAATATCCTCAATCAAAGAGGCAACTCAGGGATTCATTACGTTCCTCCGAAATGTTTACATCCAACAATTTTTTCATCATTCTAGAGAAGACACTAGGCGCATTCTTCAATCCAAATGGCAATCTATTAAACTCATAGTGTCCTTCTGAGGTACTAAAAGCTAGGTATGGTCTAACCTCGGGCTTTACTGGAATCTGATAGTATCCTTTACTCAAATCCACTTTTGAGAAATATTTAGCTTTATTTAGTCTGGCAAACAGCTGATTTGTATCCGGCAATGGATCCACCTGTCCTTCTGTAATAGCATTCAGTCTCCTGTAATCTATACAGAGTCTATGTTCTCCAGAGGGCTTCCTTAAGAGTACAACACCGGAACTATACGAAGATTCACTGTGCGAAATAATTCCTTCCTTCAACAGATAGTCTATCTCTTCCTTCAAAGCTTTCTCCTTAGCAAACGGAATCGAATATGGTTTCATACAGACAGGTGTGGGGTCTATCAGTTTCATATCATATTCCAATAGGTTTGTATGCCCTGGTCGGTCTGTTAACACCTCTGCATGATTATTTAGAACCTGTTGCACTCTCTCTTTCTGAGTTTTCGTTAAATGTGTACTGATTTTCACCTGTGCTGCTGTCTCACAGGGGTGTAATGGATATTCAAATGATGAAAGTGGTTCCTTTTTCATCTCCATGGCGATGGACAAGGTCAACAAGTGTGTCTCTTCCTGATGTTCTCTTTCCAAATATTTCTTCAGGAGATTCACATGATAGATTTTTTCTTTCCCCTTCTTATCTATCTTATAATTTGTTCTAGACACCTTCTCTAGAACTGTATATGGACCCTGCCATCAAATTTGTAACTTATTCTGACTCCCGGGCAAAAGAAGCAGTACTTTCTCTCCCACAGCCAAATTTCTGTCTTTCGCCTTCCTGTTATAATAGGCAGCATGTTTCTTCCTGGCTTGTTTCAAATTTTCATTGGCAAGTTTCCAGCCAGTTTTTAAACGAGTGGTCAGCTCATTCACATATTGGTATAAAGATGTAATGTTTTCCTCTGCCTTTTCATCAGTCCACGTTCTTAACAAAGCTTCGAGTGGACCTTTTATTGGCCTTCCAAACAATAATGTTGCCGGGGCCATACCGGTTGAACTATGGGGTACCTCCCTATAAGCAAAGAGTGCGGCGTGCAGGTACTGGTCCCATGTATCTGGTTTTTCGTGTGCCAACTTTCTCAGGATCGACATCAACGTGCCGTTAAATCTTTCCACTTGGCCGTTCCCTTGGGGATGATACACACTACAATGGTAGTGTTTGGCCTGGAAGATCCTGAAAACTTCTTCAGTTAGTTTCCCCTTGAACTGAGAGCCATTATCAGTCAAGATTTGATTGGGAAAGCCTAACCTTGTGAAAATTGTGAGCAATGCCTCTGCCACATGTTTAGAATCAATCGATGACAGGGCTACAGCCTCTCCCCACATAGAACAAGTGTCCACCAGAGTCAGAATGTAGCTGTTCCTTCTCTTGGTTCGGGTGAGAGGTCCCACAAGATCCACGGCAACTCTCTCAAAGGGTGTTCCCACTATGGGCATTTCCCCCAGAGTTGCTGGTGCAGTCCAATGTTTAGGTGCTACTCGTTGGCACTCTGGACAGGATTTTACATATCGTTTGATATCTTCAGTTATTCCTGGCCAGAAATAGTGACAAGCTATTCGCTGTCCTGTTGCGCTGATTCCCATATGACCACTGAAGGGAATCGCATGCCCTAGTTCCAACACTTTAGTCCTATATGAAGTGGGAATGACCAGCTGTCCGTGACCATTGGATTCAGATCCAGCCTTCCTATATATCAGTTTGTTCTTCATATAAAACTCTCCCTTGCCTGGAGGTGTATGAGATTTGGGCAACTTCTTGAAACATGGCTTGAGTGTTTTGTCCTCAGCCTGTGCCTTCCTCATCTCATCTGGGTGAGTATTTATGGGATTATCCTCCTCCTTTTTTGACTGTGATCTGGTCTGCACTGTTGCCAATATCACAGGTCTCTTGGGATTCCCCAAGAAGACATATCTACACCCCAATATTAGAGGGTAGATTGGCTCATTTTTGCAAAAACTTCATAAGCTGCCCCACGAAGTCCCTGAGATAACTTTAAGCTCCACCTTTCTCTCTCTAACCCATATGTGGTAGCTAATAGTTCATACCTATTTAGATAGCTCTCTATATCATCGTCTTTCTCAACAAAATGATCTAAATGAAAATTCATAGCTGAGGTTGAGGCTCCTTGGCTAGCGGTGACATCAGAGGCAAAGGGACTGGCACCATTTTCAGGAGCATGGCCTTGAAACTTAAACTCCCTTAATCGTAACTCATGTTCCCTTTGTAATCTTTTATCTTCTGCTTCCCTTTCTGCAGCTAATTTCTTCTCTTCCCTTTCTGCAGTCAATCTTCTTTCTTCTGCTTCCCTTTCTGCAGCTAATTTCTTCTCTTCCCTTTCTGCAGTCAATCTTCTTTCTTCTGCTTCCCTTTCTGCAGCTAATTTCTTCTCTTCCCTTTCTGCAGCTAATCTTTTGTCTTCTCTTTCTGCCTCCAATTTCTTAGCCTCAGCCTCAATCTGCAACCTCTTAATTTCTTTATCAGCCTCTAACTTTCTTTCGGCTTCAAACCTTCTTTCTTCGCGTTCAATAAATTTGTCACATTCCGTAGTGACATAGGCAACCATAACTTGCCCATCTAATCCTAACTCTTTTGCAGTCTGAACAGCAGCAGATCGAAATTTGGCCAGGTCCGCCATTGTCTATCAGGTAAATTTATACAATGTCTAACCAACAATTCAATCTCTAAATATATATCTAATGGACAACACAGGCACCGTGAGCTCAACCTTATTTAATTCCACCCAAGGATACCTTTTAATTCTTATATTCCCTGAAGTGAATTACCCCCACTATTTTTAATAGGTAAAGATTCAAAATCCCAAGAGCGAGACCCCAATATATGTGGTGAAGTGGGATGTTATAAATATTTATAGGGGACTTAGTGTACTGACTGAGATCAGCTGTGAAGGTATCTATATCTAATAAGAGTAGTGTATTATAGATAACCTTACTTGCTGCCACATATATATATATATCTCAGTCAGAATTATTCTGGAATAGTGTGATGACTACGTTGTATGTCTAGGGTATGTGTATGATGAAGTGTAAGTCATAACAACAACAGACAGATAAACAATTTAATTTATTCCACCACACTTGACAACACTGTGACACTCACATACATATAACACTCTAAAGGATATCTTAAAGGAGTCACTGATAACTTTTCAAATAACAATATGTATTCATTGCTGTCATGAAGGGTATATGTGTCCTGATTCAAATACAAAGGGAACCAGGAATCACAATCAATTTTAATTACAAGTTATATGTACAGAATTTATCAATATGAATATTGTAGTGACATATATTATTAAAAGTATCCTATGTGTGTCAGTTGTGTAGTAGTAATATGAGGTAATACTGGTTTTGTTTTGTTCAAGCTCTGTTGGTATTTGTCATCATGACTTCAATAGTTTGTCTTTATTGGAACTAGTATTGGAGATGTTCTCAGTTCCTGATATTAAAACAATTTAATTCCCCTCTTAATGTTATTTTTACAATGTCATTTTAAGATGGGGTACATAATGTTGAGCTCAGCTGGCCACATCAGCTTATCTTGCGTGATGGCGGCAGGAAAAGACTCCTCTGCTCGATTTCTCCCCTGGGCTCTGGAGACACCTCACTGATAGCTAAATGGACCAAGGAGTATGCTGTCCGACTCTGGATTCAGCAAAGCTCTGACCAGGTGCTGCTCAATACCATCAAGACCACGGTCCCTGAAAACAAGACGGATGTACCTTCTACTTCATAACTAATTGATACTCTAGTTCTACACTGAGCACAATACATCACAAACATTGAGTTCAGAGCGTTAGGCCAACTGTCAGCTTCATCTGAAATATTTTATACCAGTATTTCCCTCCCTAATGGTTACTACGCCTCTGCAATTCCAGCATTATTTCTTTCTAGTCAATCATCTAGGTGTCAGTGTACTGTTTGGCCATTCCATGCCGTTTTACTTTCCTCCGACACCTTCTGTTCAGGCTGGAGCATTATAGGCTTTACATCATGTTTGCTACTGAACTACACATATATACAGGCATAAATTAACAATTCACATTCAATTTTCATTAAAAGATACTGAATGTTTCAAGCTTACCACAATTCATGGAAATAAACACAGATACGTTGACTAGCAATGAATTCTGGCACAAATACTGGCACAAATCCCATCTGCTTATGTTCCAGGCTTTTATTTAGCAAAAATATGAGCTGGCTTCAACGCACTGTTGCTTTATCAAGCTTATTTGAACTAGTGGTCTCGAACTAACGCTCCTAAGTGATTATATCAGCGAGTCTGGCCAATGGAGCCACGTTTCGACAAGTGTTTGAAAAAATTTTACCTTCCTACGTCTCCCCTAACAACCAAGGATAGCATTTATAGTCCGACTAATCGTGTTTAGCCTTACATATCATTCCAGCCAATCAGTTCAAATGTAACTTGTGGCCCATTTCCCGTACAATGGTGGTTTAAAAAAATCTACCACTGAGCGATTCTGATTTTGGGTTTGTCTGACAGCACCATCATTTTATTTTGGCTATAAATTGTTAATTCCTAGACTATTTGCGTAACGTTTTACATATTCTTTGTCAGCAAGCCCTAAGGAACCCAAATATACAAATTTAAAAGAGCTAAGTGGCTGCGTTCAAAATATGCAATTTCTTCTACCTCCTGT
This sequence comes from Oreohelix idahoensis, assembly GCA_024509875.1. Taxonomy (NCBI): domain Eukaryota; kingdom Metazoa; phylum Mollusca; class Gastropoda; order Stylommatophora; family Oreohelicidae; genus Oreohelix; species Oreohelix idahoensis. The sequence goes on from JAMPIV010004384.1 coordinate 25,834, forward strand.
TTCGAAGATGTGCTGTCTGGGTACTGTAATGTTTTCAAACGTAAACCCATCTAATGTTATCTTTTCTAATAAGCGTTTTCCAGGTTTTTTAAAACCTAACTCTGGGAAGGTTAGTGTTTTTATCACTGTCCGTCTGAAAAAAAAGTTAGTGCATGTGGCCTTACACGCGTGATAGTAGTAATTGTGTATCGCGTTACGCTTGTTGGGGGTGGCATTAATAGCGAGACGCGTGTTTAATTTTGCATGCGTTCCTGATTTTCAGCCCTCCCTTCTTTCTATTTGAGTCCATCTGTTCGTTCGTTTTGGTAACGTAGTATAATTAATGTTAGGATTAATTTAGGTCATTACGCAGTGTGCCTCTCAATGTTTTTCTTAGAAATGCAATACCCGTTTTAATGTGTTGTGGAAACGCTTGTATTTATGCAGTGGCTTATATTTAACGTGGAAACGTTACAATTTGCAGACGAAGCATAAAACAAAGGGGGATTTCGAGTACATTCCTTGTGACAGCACTGTTATTTTACTATTGCTCTTTTCTTTATTAGAATTTATTTGTTAGGCTTTATATTTACCTGATAATTTATATATGTGGATTAGAATATTTCACGACAGATGTGTTGATAAACTCTAAGCCTTGAAAAGGACCACTAGCGTCTATCAGCTAGCCTGAAGTAGCCCTGAAAAGGACTAGTCCTTAAAAGGACTGGTAGCCCGACCAGTGTTGACGGATACTAAGTCATGAAAAAGGACTAACTTTATCCACCTGCTAGCGTAAGGCCCTGAAAAGGACTTGCCCTATAAAGGACTCGCCAGCTACGCCACTGCTGCCCGTAACTCCTGACTGTTCAGCAGACACCCGGTTGTAGTAACAAATAGGGTTCTTCTTCTTCGTCGCTCTTAAATAACCACATCTATCTGGGAGTTCGTCTCAACCTTCTCTCGTCACCATACAAGTTTGCCCCCGTCAACTCTGGTGGAGCCGACAGTCTTGGAGCCCGTGTTTGTCCTCCCCACATGGACACGTGTACCGTCTGTCCGACTTTCAATTTGTTGAACAGATGGTATTTGAATCTGCAATGGCCGGTTCTTAGTCTGAAAATGATCACTTGATCCACTTCTTGGTAATGTATAGTATGGTTCTGCAGTGTCGGAGTCTGGGTGTTCCTCATGTCATTTTGCTCTATAATTCTTTCTGATTATTGCTTTCATCTGTTCATATGTAGCTCTGGTTTCTGTTTGGATTTTCTTTCCCCTTCGTTGGCAAATTTGTCTGCCTTCTCATTTCCATATATATTACAGTGAATAGGGATCCACTGTACTTTTACTGTTTTGAATTCGTAGCTGGTTGTCATTATTACTTCTGCCAGGCTATCTAATTCGTTGTTTTTATTGTTCATGACGGCTGTGATGACCGATAGTGAGTCTTGTCTATAGAAAAATCTTTATTTTCCAACATAGGGAGTGATTTTTCTGTAGATTGCATGAAGTCTATAAAATTTATTTCTGAAATATATACTACTGCTTCTTTAGCTACGATTAATGCACTTCCTCGATTATTTTGCATACTCTCTACTTTACGTAACATAATAGAGGACAGATGAAGAATAATGATTATGGGATAGTAGGGAGATGGAATGGGGTTTGACAAGACAAGTAATATAACGAAAATTTTTATGAAGGAAAACATGAGAAGAGTTCGAAAAAAAAAAAAGATAACTTTATCAGTTAATTAGTTTCTTTTCGCTACCTATGGAGCATGGCGCCATCACTGCAGCTGGTCCCCTTACACCGAAGCCTACACCAACGCGTTCACAAGCTTCTGCAGCAGTGGTTTCTGTAGCAATGTATTTTACATGATGAGGTTGCCAGTCTCGTGCACAACCTCTTGCAGTTGCCTTGTACGACATGCATGAGCGAGCAATAGGCTTATTCTTTCTCTGTCTTACAAGAGATCCCTCTTCCTCCCTCCTCCTCTTCTCTCCCCCCCCCCCCCCCCCCCACACACACACACACACACACACAGGCATAGCTTTATCAGTTTGAGAGGTAACTAACACTGAGTGTTTTCTGGTGGGAGGAAAGAATGAAACAGGATGGTTATAACCGGTTTTAGATGGTAGACATAGGACAGCATTGGCTGAGAACGTTAAAGTTTATTCTTAGTTGGAATTTAAGCCTAGATGGTTAGCAGATTAACATGTGACGTAATTCATTGTGCATTGAATATTTTGCTACGCCAAGTTTGACAAGCTATTGCAAGAAGGCTGAAATCATTGAATATAAAGAATATCGATGTACTAGTAAGAAACCCGTCAAAATTGATGGGTTTTAAATTATAGTGTGCTCTTTCTGTTATATGTCTGTCGTAATTTTTAGACAGGTTAGAAGATAGTTATGGTCCCGTGATAGGGCTAAATACTCGTATGTGAGAATAAAGGTGTAAGAAATAGATTTCACGAGTGAATAGTTAAGGAGAAGATTTGTCTCTGGACTGAATAGTTTCTCTAGTTCAGCCTATCCATACGACTATATTTTAGTGTAAGACAATCTTTCAACCCCTTATCTCTAGAAAGATAAGTTTAACTAGACACACCCACACACAATTATGTGACAACAAGACACACAAAACGTGAAAAACTATGGTTAAATGGGTATGGGTCTGACCAACACACAAATGTTAAATTCTTTTTGTTGTTTATTATCATTAAACTGTTTACAACATCAAACATAAAGAGAAATCAATAAATCATGTTTTACAGACATATGAAAATAACCGAATAAGTGCCCTCCCCCTTGTTGAGAAAGGATCCCAAGAGAAGTTAATAACCCAAAAGGTCAAAGATAAGTACTAGGTTACAGAATAGACTATGAAGAACAATTTGCCCACTAAATTACTACTCCGTAAAGTACACAAGTTTAGCGAAATAAAAAAGAAGTTGGTACAATGATTTGCAACAAAGGAAATTATTCACTCTCTCTATCTCTCTCTCTGTCGTACGTGGCAACAAACAAACTCGCTTACCCACTCGTGGTGTTGAATCCCCTTGAAATAAATTACAATAGTTCCTGAACCAATGCTGTCAGGTGGGTTGCCCAAATATGGCCCCAGTCCAGCCTATATATCGAATAATAATTACAAGGTGGACGCCTAATTTGGTGGTTGAATTTTTCCTGGATGAAACAAGTGTCACCGCGAATAGTTACTGAAGCAAGACGTGCTCTGGACGTTCACAGCTGCAAAAGGAGAAAAGTAAATCCCGTATTGCGAAGCATCTGGTTGCTAAGACAAATGTTACAATATGTAAAAATGATGATGATGGTAAATCCTACCGGCTGGCTCTAAGGTAAGTGCCGATTTTGAAACAGGGTAGTTTTCTGGATCACTCCGTTTTTACCGCTGTCAAAGGTCAGGAATATATGTTCTTTCGTATGCCCAGTGGGCTGGAAAAATTGAATAAATATTTATGGGTATGGTACAGTCCAGTTAAGATTTAATATTAAATCTCTTGGGCTAAGCCGGTTCACGAAGGAACTTGGGACTTGTAGCCACTAAGAAGACACCATTAATCCTTCACTGAATGAAGAAAGAGGACTGAACTAGCCCAAAACTCGAAGACCCAAAATAATAATAGGACTAAGCCTAGACCGCTGGCCGCTGGTTTTTGATCAGATGCTATATTAGGAAGAAAAGAACATTTATGAAAAACTGCTAATACCCTATCCACCCGTAAGTTTTCCACTATGGCATGTCGGGAAAAAGGGTATGTGCCCTCCCCTGTTATTGCCTGCGAGACAATGAACAGCGCACAAAATCATTTATTATTTAATTTATCCATACGCGCACTTTAAAAAAATTCGCCTGTCACTACTAGCTATTTGTCGGCGTCTGTTGTTTTGTCACGTGGCATTACCACTAGACACTTATATAATTTCACACAATGAAATATAATGCGAATTCTATTCTGTCACTCATAATAATCTCAGTCAGCTAAACCGTATCTTCTTATGTAAGAAAGTGGGTTGATGGAATTTACGTTAACTGAACAACTGGCAGGAAAATAACTACGCATTATGTTATTTCTCTAGTTTTAACAATAGGAAATTACAGTGAATTAAAATGGTAAAGTTAACACATTTTAACACTTAAGCACAGTTTCTATTACCACAGATCAGAAAATGAAATCCCCACGAGACATTTTAACACATTTAGCAAAGAATGGTTCTACTCTGGCGTGTTTAGATTATCCAAGAAATTTCTGAGCGACTCTGATAACTGAATTTGAGAGAGCGTGGTATATATACAGAAACTGGTGTTATTATCACTAGAAGATGTTAGAACTCACACCTTCTGTACAGCATCGAAATTAGGAAACTGCGTTTCCCGGATCAAAGGTTTGTTTGTTCATTCTACTCAGCGATGCTGTCCGACATCAGAAGATTTTGCCGTGCACCGGGCCTCTCTTAGATTACGTCCCCTTTCCGCGGATCAAACATTCCGTTATTTCCCCGCACATCTGTCTAATGACCGATAATTGGCAAATCAGCTCGCGTGTGAAACTCAGGTAAACAAATGTGATTCGCTCCCCTGTTAGACTGGCAGGTTGCGAAAAGTTGGTAAACAACTCTGTTGTTTTGTTTCCAGAAAAAGGGGTGTGGATTCAATGGTGAGTCATACGAACTGAAAATGGCGAGGTTTGGCTTAGCCAATGGTGGACACTAAAAGGGAAAGCAACGGCTGTTAGACTACTGTATCTCTATGTCCGTTACCACGTCACAATGTCCTAAAGGCGGCACTATTTTTACTTTGGTCATTTTATTACAGGTCACCGTCATCAGATCTTTGTAGTAAAAATTATATGGATGCATTAAATATGGAGCCATGGGGCAACCTTCTTTAATGACATTGAGAAGAGATATTGATCTAATGGACTGAAAATTGACTAATTAACTAATACTTCTTTTATGACAACATGTTTCGTAAATGTTTGTGTATCTTTTAAAATCTTGCAAGACTGCAAGAAAAAAATGATGTGGGACAGGACAGGACAATTTTAGAGAACTATATAGTATAATGGTATAATGTGATGTGATTGTTTGTTCCAAATATACTAATAGAAACGTCGCTGAGGGAACAGATCGAAATTTATATATATATATATATATATATATATATATATATATATATATATATATATATATATATATATATATATATATATATATATATATATATATATATATATATATATATATTTATCTCTATCTCTCTCTCTCTGTGTATGTGTGTGTGTGTGGGTGAGGGGAAGTGTGGGTGGGTGGGGTGTGGTGGGTGGGGGCCCGCGTGTTTGGGTATGCGTGTCTTTCGGCAGATAAAAGATAACAGATGTTTTCGTTTGCATCATGATTATTTCCCTGTCATGTCGCCCTGTGGCGTGCTATCAAGCTCGTCTTTTCGTGTTATTCTCATATTTTTTTAATAACTGACTCCATTTCTCTTCTCCGTGCATTTTTCCGTTTACCTCTCCTTCTGTGCCATGGAGATTCCAGAACAAGTACTACCTGGTAATGCTATCAGAAGATTTCCTCAGTGTTCGTCCATCGCTAGCATCTTCATCTCATCTCTTGTTCCACTGGCACTTGTCTGGCCCTCAGTGTTCGTCCATCGCTAGCATCTTCATCTCATCTCTTGTTCCACTGGCACTTGTCTGGTCCTCAGTGTTCGTCCATCGCTAGCATCTTCATCGCATCTCTTGTTCCACTGGCACTTGTCTGGTCCTCAGTGTTCGTCCATCGCTAGCATCTTCATCTCATCTCTTGTTCCACTGGCACTTGTCTGGTCCTCAGTGCTCTTCCATCGCTAGCATCTTCATCTCATCTCTTGTTCCACTGGCACTTGTCTAGCCCTCAGTGTTCGTCCATCGCGAGCATCTTCGTCTCATCTCTTGTTTCACAGGCACTTGTCTGGCCCTCAGTGTTCGTCCATCGCGAGCATCTTCATCTCATCTCTTGTTCCACTGGCACCTGTCTGGTCCTCAGTGTTCGTCCATCGCGAGCATCTTCATCTCATCTCTTGTTCCACTGGCACTTGTCTGGTCCTCAGTGTTCGTCCATCGCGAGCATCTTCATCTCATCTCTTGTTCCACTGGCACTTGTCTGGTCCTCAGTGTTCGTCCATCGCGAGCATCTTCATCTCATCTCTTGTTCCACTGGCACTTGTCTGGCCCTCAGTGTGCGTCCATCGCTAGCATCTTCATCTCATCTCTTGTTCCACTGGCACTTGTCTGGTCCTCAGTGTGCGTCCATTGCCAGCATCTTCATCTCATCTCTTGCTCCACTGGCACTTGTCTGGTCCTCAGTGTTCGTCCATCGCGAGCATCTTCATCTCATCTCTTGTTCCACTGGCACTTGTCTGGCCCTCAGTGTTCGTCCATCGCGAGCATCTTCATCTCATCTCTTGTTCCACTGGCACTTGTCTGGCCCTCAGTGTGCGTCCATCGCTAGCATCTTCATCTCATCTCTTGTTCCACTGGCACTTTTCTGGCCCTCAGTGTTCGTCCATCGCTAGCATCTTCATCTCATCTCTTGTTCCACTGGCACTTGTCTGGCCCTAAGTGTTCGTTCATCGCGAGCATCTTCATCTCGTCTCTTGTTTCACTAGCACTTGTCTGGCCCTCAGTGTTCATCCATCGCGAGCATCTTCATCTCATCTCTTGTTCTACTGGCACTTGTCTGGCCCTCAGTGTGCGTCCATCGCTAGCATCTTCATCTCATCTCTTGTTCCACTGGCACTTGTCTGGCCCTCAGTGTTCGTCCATCGCGAGCATCTTCATCTCATCTCTTGTTCCACTGGCACTTGTCTGGCCCTCAGTGTGCGTCCATCGCTAGCATCTTCATCTCATCTCTGTTTTCACTGGCACTTGTCTGGTCCTCAGTGTTCGTCCATCGCGGGCATCTTCATCTCATCTCTTGTTCCACTGGCACTTGTCTGGTCCTCAGTGTGCGTCCATCGCTAGCATCTTCATCTCATCTGTTGTTCCACTGGCACTTGTCTGGCCCTCAGTGTGCGTCCATCGCTAGCATCTTCATCTCATCTCTTGTTCCACTGGCACTTGTCTGGCCCTCAGTGTTCGTCCATCGCTAGCATCTTCATCTCATCTCTTGTTCCACTGGCACTTGTCTGGCCCTCAGTGTGCGTCCATCGCTAGCATCTTCATCTCATCTCTTGTTCCACTGGCACTTGTCTGGTCCTCAGTGTGCGTCCATTGCCAGCATCTTCATCTCATCTCTTGTTCCACTGGCACTTGTCTGGTCCTCAGTGTTCGTCCATCGCGAGCATCTTCATCTCATCTCTTGTTCCACTGGCACTTGTCTGGCCCTCAGTGTGCGTCCATCGCTAGATACTTCATCTCATCTCTTGTTCCACTGGCACTTGTCTGGCTTGTCATCAGCTCCACATTAGTGACCTTGTCGAACCATTTCAATCCTATTATACGCAAGCACACATTTATGAAATACTAAATTTGTGGTTGATGTTTTGTGTTGTTCTGTTTTTTTTTTTTTCATTCATGCATTCATTCTCTGAAATTAGATTGTTCCTAAAGCAGCAATGCATAGCGATGAAATTGCATAAGCGACCTTACAAGATTCAAGTTGTCGCATGTTACGCATTGCCTAGTTAAATGTTTGAAGACCGAAAAGTGGGACACCAGTGTGCTGACCTGAACAAAGAAATGCAGGGGTGTTTTCCTGTGTGTATCTAGGGCAGCCAATCAGAGAAGGGGTTTCCCACGGTCAGATAGAATGACTTCGGCGAGTGTATAAGGAAGAATAAATCGTCCGAAATCATGGTTAGAATTAGCGGTCGGGAAGGAGAACGGAATGACAGACAAGGATGAGAATGGTCTCCTTTTGACGGGAATATCTTCAATTATGTATAGGTACAAGGAAATCAGAAGGGAGTAAGTAGCTGTGAAGAATTTTGCAAGACTAAGTGTCCGTGCCTTGAGAAATCCTGTGTTTTTCCTATTCATAATTCAATATAAAATCGTTAACACGACAGATATGGGAAAACAACATATGGATATAAAGGTCAACTCACGGAGAACGGAAATATATAACTCCAAAGGCTTGAACTGGGAAAGGTGAAATGCACGAGACCAAGGTTTGAAACACCTCTAGCACAAACCCCCCGAAGTTACAACTTTTTTGGGAAGTTTGCTGGAGTTGCGAGCCTTGTTTCCTGTACGTCCGGTAGCTGCATATATAAGGGCGGACGGAAATGATTTCAAATTCACTTGTACAGCGAGGCAAGACAGAAGGACAACGGCTGGAGAGAGAGAAACGTGTCACGGCCAATATCTTGTTATTTGCAGCCAGGCAGTTCTGTTACTCCACTAAAGCCAGTCGTTACTGATCTTAATTAGATCCTGCGAGGGTATGTAAAGTTACTATGTAAAATAATACAGTAATTACAACTTTATTTCAGGATTTGTTTAATCTATATGTTATGAAAGTAGTATCATGTATATTAATTAAATACTTAATATGATTGTTGAAGATTGGAACACGAAATATAACCACCGTGACTGAGTCCATATCAGGGCTAGCACAGGACTCAGGACTAATAACAATTTTTTCAGGACTACCAACAATCATTATCAGGGCTTATTCATTCTGTCATCAAGTTAATGCACTTTACAGAGCTAACGTGTCAGGCAGGGGGATACTATAACCTCATACCATATATGTGTGTACATATTATTTTGTATTATTTGATTTTATAAAATGTTCCACAGTAGACACCTGTCTTGTCACTGATCCATAATCATGCATTTTCACGCATACATCTGAAAACAAATTCATCTCACCTACAATAGGAATGTGGTAATTTTTATCCACAAATAGCCACATATCCTACAATTATCTGCAGGTTCATACTTGTCAACCAAAAGTCAGAGGTCAATGATCAAGAATTGCTCGATGATCAATGCGAATTCGCCCCGGCAGTGTCTGGATGGGTAGAAGCAAGACCTACTGAAGCTGTACATCTCATATGAACACTGATTAACCTAACAGATGAGTGATATTTGTGACAATCGTGCAACCAAGAAGTGATAATTGTCAAGCAGAGTTTTGTGATGACAATTTGCGTGATAAACTAGTGAAAGTTATAAAGTGAATAAGACAGTGAAGAAGTCTATTACCCAACTAATTGGAAGAGTCTAAAGAAATGACATTTTAGTTTAACTTGCAAAAACTGTAATTGAATTCGCCAATTTGGTTTTGTATAAATATAACTTTTGTATCACCAGTCACACACAATCACCACAATTAGATAGATGTAAATAAAGAGGATATAAATTGTATTCACCAGCTTTATTCATTCAATATAGTTGATACTGAGTTTGGTTGAATTTTTATTATATCACAGGTGGTCACATAGCGGAGGTGGCGCAGTAAGGTCTGACTGTTCTCTGAATATTTTCAGTCCAGATACTTTCACAGCCGTGACTATCGAGTGATACCAGTGTACTTCTCTGTCACTGGGACCTCACACATTCTGGAGAGAATACTATTTCTACTCTAGCACTATCATCTCACACATATAAAACCTTCCGCTACAGTGGGGGCTCGTCCGCGGGATATTCTCGTATATCCTGAGCCATCCTCTATCTAATACATCTATCTTTAGTCTATCTTGGGCCACCAATAGAAAAAAAAAAAAAAAAAAAAAAAATTTTTTTTGGGAAATTCTAGAACAAGATTTTTTTCTCAGTAACAGTACCTTAGAGTACTTAGTAAATATTGACTATCACAAGGTTGCACGATTAATTGTGTTGTCCATTTGATAATTATTTTAAGTAAGTTTAGGTAAGTTTTCATACCCTACTTAACTTAATATAATGGCTGACTTAGTGAAGTTCAGAACTGCGATCATGCAAATGGGAAAAGAGCTGGACTTGACAGGTGATGCTCTCGTCCAGTATGTCACAACTGAAGTGGACAAACATATGGATAGAGAGGAAAGGAAGCTGCAAGCAGAAGCTGAGAGAGAAGCCAAAAGACTAGAAGCTGAGAGAGAAGCCAAAAGAATGGAAGCTGAAGAAAAGAGGCTGCTGTTGGAAGTTGAGGCTCAAGCCAAGAAATTGGAGGCTGAAGAAAGAAGATTAACAGCTGAGGAAAGGAAGCTACAAGCTGATAGAGACCATGAACTGAGATTAAAAGAGCTTGAAATACAGGCAGTGGCTACTACTAATGGTAGTAGGTCATCTCATTCGGATACCAGCGCCAGCCAAAGCACCTCCATTGGAGCTATGAACTTCCACTTGGACCCATTTGTGGAGAAAGAAGAGGGAATAGAGGATTACCTTGACAGATATGAACGATTGGCCACTACTTATGGCCTAGAAAAAGAAAAGTGGAATTTGAAGTTGTCACAGGGATTGAGAGGAGTATCTTATAATGTCTACTTGAAGATGCAAAAAGAAGATCAGGAAAACTATGAAGCCTTGAAACAAGCATTGTTGTTGCGTTACGAACAAAACGCAGAAGCTTATAGAAGGCGATTTAGAACTGCTATGCTCCAGACAGGAGAAACATATCAGCAGTTCTCAGCAAGGTTGGAAAGTTACTTGCTGAGGTGGTGTCAGTTAGGAAACTTCAATCAGGATTTTGAAGGGATCAAGGAGATGATGTTGATAGAACAACTCCTGGAGTCCATGTCTCCTGAGACGAAGACATTCCTGGTAGAACATAAAAGAGAGAGATTAGATGAAATAATCATCTATGCAGAAAGTCACAAACTGGCTCACCCCCTGACTCAAGGAAATAAGAGGAAGCAGGGAGATAGTTTCAAGTCACCACAAAACCAAAACGAGTTTGAACAAAAGGACAATACAACCAAGAACAACCAAAGATATAACTACAAAGACAAGAACCCTCCAGGATATAACAATAAACCCTCACGAAGGGAAGAAAAATGGTGTAAGTTCTGCAAAATGAACAACCACAACACTGATAATTGTGGAAGGAAAAAAACCTCTTCATCATTCTGCATGTCTACAGGTGAGGACTTCGGATAGGAAGGAACTGACAGTGAGTCAGAATAGCCTCCATCACCCACCTACACAGGAGATAGTGACTGTGAATGGCAAACAAGTCACAGGAATGTATGACACAGGTTTGTCCTATGACGCAGTCGTGTGTGCATCTCTGGTGCGCCCTGAACAAATCACCACAGAAACAGTAGATATTCAAGGGCCACTAAAAGGAGCATTACCCCTCACTTTATCCATAGCAAAGATTCATGTCAGTTGTCGCTATGTGGAAGGGGAGATAAATGCAGCAGTGTTAGATGATCCCTTTTACCCCCTGATGTTGGGGCGTAGATATGTTTTCTTGGGAAACCCGGTGAAACCTATGGTTATGGCAGAAATCCAGACCAGGTCTGACTCCAGGAACATAGAGAGGGACACCAAATTAAAATTTCATTCTACTGAAATGAAACGGGCTCAAGTAGCTGACAGCACATTGAAGCCTTGTTTTGGCAAACTGTCAAAACCACACATAACACTCCAAGGAAAGGAAATTTCTATATGGAACATGGACTCTTGCACAGGAAAGCTGGCAGAGGGACGAAAAGTCATGGTCAAATTGTTGTACCATCCACCTATAGAAATAAGGTTATAGGCTGGGGGCACATAACTTTGAGTGAACACCTGGGTAATGGTGCCACACAACAAAGAATAGCCACCCAGTACTACTGGCCAGGTATTACGGAAGACATCAATTGGTATGTAAATTCCTGTCCAGAGTGCACTCATGTAGATTCAGAAAGTCGGCGGAAGAGTCTTCAAAAGTCTACAAGCAAACCAGCCATCATGGGTACTCCCGAGATTTGCACTGGAGGGGAAAAGAAACATCCCACACAGGTTGAATTGCAGTCTGAAACCCATGCACTGGAAGAAAAAGAACAAATCACGTAGCCAAAATCAAACACCTACGAATTTGCGAGGGAGAACCGCAACCAACTATCAACGAAAAGAGGGCGGTAAACTTCAAGGGAAACCTACCGACCCCATTTCACCAGCGGTAGGGCCTGGATGAAAAGCCGAACTGGGAAAAGAGAGATAGCGAAGGATAAATCTATATCCATGAAAACAAAATGTAGGAGCAGATTTTCTTACTCGACACCCAACTGAGATAGAACGAGAGTAAGAAGAACATTAACTACGGCAAAGCTTACAGTTGTTAGCTGTAGAAATCTACAGCTTAAAAGAGAGGGAGGCTCTGTCGCATGTTACGCATTGCCTAGTTAAATGTTTGAAGACCGAAAAGTGGGACACCAGTGTGCTGACCTGAACAAAGAAATGCAGGGGTGTTTTCCTGTGTGTATCTAGGGCAGCCAATCAGAGAAGGGGTTTCCCACGGTCAGATAGAATGACTTCGGCGAGTGTATAAGGAAGAATAAATCGTCCGAAATCATGGTTAGAATTAGCGGTCGGGAAGGAGAACGGAATGACAGACAAGGATGAGAATGGTCTCCTTTTGACGGGAATATCTTCAATTATGTATAGGTACAAGGAAATCAGAAGGGAGTAAGTAGCTGTGAAGAATTTTGCAAGACTAAGTGTCCGTGCCTTGAGAAATCCTGTGTTTTTCCTATTCATAATTCAATATAAAATCGTTAACACGACAGATATGGGAAAACAACATATGGATATAAAGGTCAACTCACGGAGAACGGAAATATATAACTCCAAAGGCTTGAACTGGGAAAGGTGAAATGCACGAGACCAAGGTTTGAAACACCTCTAGCACAAACCCCCCGAAGTTACAACTTTTTTGGGAAGTTTGCTGGAGTTGCGAGCCTTGTTTCCTGTACGTCCGGTAGCTGCATATATAAGGGCGGACGGAAATGATTTCAAATTCACTTGTACAGCGAGGCAAGACAGAAGGACAACGGCTGGAGAGAGAGAAACGTGTCACGGCCAATATCTTGTTATTTGCAGCCAGGCAGTTCTGTTACTCCACTAAAGCCAGTCTTTACTGATCTTAATTAGATCCTGCGAGGGTATGTAAAGTTACTATGTAAAATAATACAGTAATTACAACTTTATTTCAGGATTTGTTTAATCTATATGTTATGAAAGTATCATGTATATTAATTTATTACTTGATATGATTGTTGAAGATTGGAACACGAAATATAACCACCGTGACTGAGTCCATATCAGGGCTAGCACAGGACTAATAACAATTTTTTCAGGACTACCAACAATCATTATCAGGGCTTATTCATTCTGTCATCAAGTTAATGCACTTTACAGAGCTAACGTGTCAGGCAGGGGGATACTATAACCTCATACCATATATGTGTGTACATATTATTTTGTATTATTTGATTTTATAAAATGTTCCACAGTAGACACCTGTCTTGTCACTGATCCATAATCATGCATTTTCACGCATACATCTGAAAACAAATTCATCTCACCTACAATAGGAATGTGGTAATTTTTATCCACAAATAGCCACATATCCTACAATTATCTGCAGGTTCATACTTGTCAACAAAAAGTCAGAGGTCAATGATCAAGAATTGCTCGATGATCAATGCGAATCGCCCCGGCAGTGTCTGGATTGGTAGAAGCAAGACCTACTGAAGCTGTACATCTCATATGAACACTGATTAACCTAACAGATGAGTGATATTTGTGACAATCGTGCAACCAAGAAGTGATAATTGTCAAGCAGTGTTTTGTGATGACAATTTGCGTGATAAACTAGTGAAAGTTATAAAGTGAATAAGACAGTGAAGAAGTCTATTACCCAACTAATTGGAAGAGTCTAAAGAAATGACATTTTAGTTTAACTTGCAAAAACTGTAATTGAATTCGCCAATTTGGTTTTGTATAAATATAACTTTTGTATCACCAGTCACACACAATCACCACAATTAGATAGATGTAAATAAAGAGGATATAAATTGTATTCACCAGCTTTATTCATTCAATATAGTTGATACTGAGTTTGGTTGATTTTTTATTATATCACAGGTGGTCACATAGCGGAGGTGGCGCAGTAAGGTCTGACTGTTCTCTGAATATTTTCAGTCCAGATACGTTCACAGCCGTGACTATCGAGTGATACCAGTGTACTTCTCTGTCACTGGGACCTCACACATTCTGGAGAGAATACTATTTCTACTCTAGCACTATCATCTCACACATATAAAACCTTCCGCTACACAAGTCCATCAAATAATGGAATGTTTTAAACGACATATTTACAACTGACGCCTCATTTATTGACAGTGTAATGTTTAATGATAAATCAAGGTTTTTCATTAGTCATCTGACCTTGCCGCATTTAAGGAACAGAAAAACCACAGGCAGTTTAGGAACGTGTAAGGGATTCCCTTAAAGTTAGCTTCTGGTGCGCGATACGAAAAACACACGTATTTGCCCGTTCGTTTGTGAAGGAACAGTTGTTAATAGCGAGAGTTATTTGGAAATCCTACAGAATTATGTGTATTTAACGCCTGAACTAACGCAATGAAGAGTAATAGCCAATGAAGTTTTTCAGCATACTGAATCATCTTGCCACTTGGCTCGCAGTACTTAACGGGCTGTTTGGATCTCGTTTCCTCAGTTAGATGGATGGGAAGAAGAAGACGAGCTTCTTAGCTATCTCGCTGGCCAGTTTTGTCTTCAGTGGACTTTCTCCTGAAGAGACATGTTAGAACGTTGATTAGTCGTCAAAAGCGCGCTCTTTAGAGCACTGTTTCATAACCAGGGGTTCATGCATCCGCTGGTGTGCGAGACTGACCTCCGGGGGGTGCGAGACATTCCAGATATTTTAGAACGTGAATCATCATAAAGTATATATAATACACAGAACTCAATTGTATTTGTACAAAATAGAACATTGACTTCGTGAATTAGATACTGAACCTTAGTCACATTCTGTAAATAACTTTTTCTCAAAACATATTTTTATCTCCATTTCACATTTCTGGCATATTTTGCGAGCTAGAAGATAAAGGGGTATGAGGCTTTGTAAGATGGTGTTATGGGGCGTGAGGCTTCTTAAGATGTTGTAAAGGGGTGGAAGGTTTTTTTTACATGCTGTAAAGGGGTGTGAGGCTTCTTAAAATGTTGAAAGGGGTGCGTGACTTCTTTAAGATTTTGTAAAGGTGTCGAGGCTTCTTAAGATGTTGTAAAGGGGTGTGAGACTTCTTTAAGATGATGTAAAGGCGTGTGAGGCTTCTTTAAGATGCTGTAAAGGAGCGTGAGGCTTCTTAAGATGATGTAAAGGGGTTTGAGGCTTCTTTAGGATAATGTAAAGTGGCGTGAGGCTTCTTAAGATGCTATAAAGGGGTGTGAGGCTTCCTAAGATGCCATAAAGGGGTGTGAGGCTTCTTAAGATGCTGTAAAGGGGCGTGAGGCTTCTTTAAGATGATGTAAAGGGGTGCGAGGCTTCTTAAGATGCTATAAAGAGGTGTGAGGCTTCTTTAAGATGATGTAAAGGGGTGCGAGGCTTCTTAAGATGCTGCAAAGGAGTGCAAGGCTTCTTAAGATGCTGTAAAGGAGTGCAAGGCTTCTTAAGATGCTGTAAAGGGTTGCAAGGCGTCTTAAGATGCTGTAAAGGGGCGTGAGGCTTCTTTAAGATGTTGTAAAGGCGTGCGGGACTTCTAAAAGGTTAAGAAACACTGTTTCTTTCAGAGGATCTTCATATTATCCTGATATAACCAACAGCTCCATGTATATGGTAGATGTTTGAAAGGGTCGTGATACAAAGAAAGGTGGTAAACACCTTATAATAAAAATAATCTTCATATTAGAATAACTGGTGTAATCAGTGCCTTGTGCGTCCGATTGACAGAGTGGATAGAGCACTGGTCTCTCGCGGCACACGTGCCGGGTTTAAATCACTGTACCGAAACGCTCCAGTCTACCCAGCTGTAAATGGGTACCTGACTTTGAGTTAGGTAAGGAAAAGGCAGCGAGGAAGGGAACTGGTCACCCTACCTCTCTCTATGCTGGAACTAGTATAGTAAAGTCTCTAACTCTTAAACTTCACTCCCCCTACAACAGTTATCTGTTACGGGACTACCTTTTAATCAGTGCCATAACTGACATATAAATGTAGAACATGTTTATGGA
Organism: Oreohelix idahoensis; assembly: GCA_024509875.1. Lineage (NCBI taxonomy): Eukaryota > Metazoa > Mollusca > Gastropoda > Stylommatophora > Oreohelicidae > Oreohelix > Oreohelix idahoensis. Next base: position 42,000 of record JAMPIV010004384.1, read on the forward strand.
ACTTCTGAATCGTGTTATGTTGTGTATCCGTAATGATGGTAAATATGTTGAGACTTAACGATGCCAAGATTGTAAAATGCTAAAATTTGGATACATTATCTCTCTAATATAGTTTAGCGTCCGATTGAAAGAGTGGTTATCTTCTTCTACTTTGTTCGTCCTGAAAAGGACGTTGGTTGCGCTGTGTCCGTTTACAGCGAAGCTGCAATATTTGCGCCTTTCGACCGATACATCCGCCTTCAGCACGGAATTTTTGGGACCGGGTTAGCCTTCCCTCTTCGATCCCTACTCACTCAGCCAGACTGCAGTGATGCAGCCTGTTTCCAGGACCACCACTTGGAGGTGGAGTAGGGTCTTGGTCAGCTCTGGTTCGCTGACCCTGACGCAGGCAGTCAAGCTATGGGGTCGCTGACTGCATTCCTCACTGTTGACGTCTTCTGCTTCTTCTTCAACCTGGCAGAGTGATTAGAGCGCTGGTCTCTCGCGGCACACGTGCCGAGTTCGAATCACTGTACCGGCACGCTCCAGTCTACCCAGCTGTTAATGGGTACCTGAATTTGAGTTAGGGAAGAAAAAGGCAGCGACAAAGGGAACTGGTCACCCCATCACTCGATGCTGGACGTAGTATGGTAAAGTCTCTAACACGTCACTCCCCTACGGTAGTGTAATCCTATGGGACTACCGTTTTTCATACAGTTGACCTACTTTGATCAACTCGTGCATGTGCAGAATTTTTTAAAAAAGGTACAGGTAGTCCCAGAGCAATACTGCTGTAGAGGAGTGAAGTGTTAGATACTTCGCTATACTAGGTCTAGCATCGAGAGGTGGGGGTGACAAGTTCTCTTCCTCGGTGCCTTCTTCCCTGACTCAACAGCAAAGTCTGCTACCCATTTACAGCTGGGTAGACTGGAGCGCGAACTCGCCACCTTTACCTCGAGAGACCAGCGTTCTAACCACTCTGTCACTCCGACGCTCCTGTTAAGAATAGAAGAGTTAAAATGATTTGACAAGATCACCAATGTGGAACAAATGGAAGGACCTGGGCAAGAGCCAGTGGAGCAAGAGGGTGGGGTATGGGCGCTGGCTTTGAATAGATCTCATAGAGGCAAACAGTTGATAGTTGACTCAAGGCAGCGCTTTTTCTGGAATCTCAGCAGTAAGAGAAAAAGAGGAATAAAAACAAACAAACAAACAAAAAACACGTAGAGAAGGGAATTGAAGACAAACCTGAACGGGCTAAATAAGACATGGAAATGCCTTGAGCACATGGCGCACCTCGGGAAGGTTAACTTTAGAAAGTAGAGAACGCAGAGTCATGCGGTGTCCCCCTCTATTGTATTTCCGTCTATTATTGTCGTCATCATCACCCTTCAGCTCCCTAAGGAGGAAGTGTCGTCTCCTTAAATGGCGTGTGTTTATTGTAAACATGTCAGTCACTCACAAGAAAATCGCCCTCCTGCCTCTCTCACACTGCAGCTTGTTTGCCAGTTTTCTTTCTGTTATATCTTCCTGTCTGACCTTTCGCCTTGTTTGGCCGCAATTTTATTTGCCGCAGTTTTATAGTTTTTATGTTTCTTATGTTATCTCTCCCATCCTCTGCAAGATTCACTGAAAGATGTGAAGACATCTTTACCGCCAGAATAGTTTTTTTTTTTTTTTTTTTTTTTTTTTAACACCCTCAAAACGTTCTCTTTGACCTGAGTAATACATTTTTCTTTTTTCTCAAAACTCCTCCTTAAACAATACTTGCTGAAATTTGAAACAAACAGAAGAATCTAAAAACTAACAAAAGTGTACAACACATCATCATCACCATTCCTGCCAATTTCGCCATCAGCGTCAAGAACAACAGCAGCAACATTACCTAGACAGATGTGATTGGTTTTACAGGTGCAAGTGCCAGTAGGAATGTCAAAGTTCTTGCGAATTTCATTTTGTGCACATTCGCTATTGCACTTTGGGCGCCCTTCTCCTCTTTTTTTCCTCCTCTGCAGTATTCACATTTCGTAACGCACTTGTGGGTAACAATCATGCTTGCTTTTTTTTTTTTTTTTTTAATTAAATAGACAGTTCCCCCTAAAAGCGACTAGCGCTCTTTTTCAACTTTCTGCTTTATTTCTGACAAAATCTCTTAGCGATCATCCTTGAAAGATTAACTAGTACCTAGTTTGGATGGAGTTCTTTCTTCTTTGATTTACACGACAATGGATGTACCGTGGACGAAGTGATGACGTCACATAGCTCTTTGGGCGATAATTCATGGGTAATCTCTTTTTCCTTAAAATGCGGATTCTGAAATGTGCATGTAAATTTACTGTAAATAAAACGTACGGTTTCGGCTGAAATAGTCGCAAACGAGAATGTAAACCCGTCAAAATAATTACGGGAGAAGAATTAAAGCCACTGTTTTAAACTATCAGCATCTGTAGCACATTTAGAAGACTGAAAAGTTGGCATAAGTGAATAGAGTGTAATTTGACTGATTACTTAACAGCTCTTTCATTGCAACGTTTGTGTGTAAGTGTGCAGCTATCTTTAACATTGTTGCCTTGTTAGCCTGTGTCCTGAACATATAGGGGAGGATCTACACTGAAATGCTATTTTCGTTGTTAATTGCTGGATTTCAATGAAAATGCACAGATTTAATCTATATCAATACTAGATATGCAAAATGAAGAGTTTGATGGCACTGCACCACTGGTTGCCATAGAAACGGCGGCCATATTGGATTCTATTGTTCTATTTCAATTTGCTAAAGCTTTTTCATTTACTAAGCTATGAGTACCAAATTTGAACACAACGTTTATCATTACACTTTAAAACTTTTTGTGTGATGGATTTTTGATAACTTTAATACAAAACAAGTTGTAGGACTTTGAATATAGTGTCTAACAACAGTAACAAATTTTGCTCAATTTTACATTACTTTTTGCAATAAATCAAAAGTTTGATCAGATACTCAAAATCCATCTTACAAAAAGTTTTAAAAGATTATGGGCAACATATGTGCCAATTCTTATGTCAATTAATACACACGTGTGGAAGTTTTAAGGAAATTAGGATGAGAAAAAAAGATTTTGAGAAAATCCCATTTTTCTCCATAAATAGACTACAATTAAATAAGTATGTAATATTGCCTCTAAAAAATTGCTTACTTATCATTTAGAACATACTGGTAGCATAGCCAGCTTCCTCTGCAGCTTCCTATCTGGCTTTCTGTTGAGATTTGTGCCTAATTTCCTTCCTTTTCTTAGTGCAGTTTTCTGCCCTTTTAGAGCTGACCAGTATTGGATTCTTTGTTCTATTTCAATTTGCTAAGGCTTTTTTTATTTATTATGAATACCAAACTTAAACACAACGTTTATCATTACATTTTAAAACTTTTCATACGATGGATTTTTCATAACTTTAATTTTTTAAAAGTTGTAGGACTTTGAAAATAGTGTTTAAAAAATAGTAAAAAATTTGCTAAATTTTACACTACTTTTTGCAATAAATCAAAAGTTTTATCAGATACTTAAAATGCATCATACAAAACGTTTTAAACATTATGGGCAATATATGTTGTCAATTCTTATGCCAATTAATACATAAGTGTGGAAGTTATAAAGAAAATTAGTATGAGAATAATAGATTTCTTTAAATCACATTTTTCGATATAATTAGAATATAATTAAATAAGTATGTAATACTACAGCAAAATAAAATAACTTACTTGTCATGCAGAACATACCGGCAGCATAACCATCTTCCTCTGCAGCTTCTTGTCTGGCTTTCTGTTGAGATCTGTGCCAAATTTCCTTCATTTTCTTAGTGCAGTTTTCTGCCGTTTTAGAGCTGAGCACGAAACGTTTACGCTTTCTTGCTCCTGCCAGTCGACAAGCCTCTTTTCCACTGTTCAGCCCCAGGACTTTCTTGAAAAATAAAGCAGCCTCAGGTCCTTCATTAAATTCAGCAATATTAGGGCCATATGGTTTACTTGCTATGATCTGATTGAATGCTTTGCTATCACAATCACTTTACAAGATGTAGCAAAATTTCTGTCGCGTCAGCTTCACAAAGCACTACCTGCCTCAGCTTCCATCACACTTGAACTTCCTAGAAAGAGGTAAATGTTTACCTTAGTAAAATTTCAAATTAAGATGTAAACAAGCAATAATAAACTGTGCCTTAAAGTACAATGGAAGCAAAACAATACACGTAAGTAACGAAATATGTTTCTAAACTTGATATTTATGGAGATCAAAATAAATTACATGAATGTCTATGCTGTCATGAAATATTCTAATCCACATATATAAATTATTAGGTAAATATGAAGCCTAACAAATAAAATTAATAAAGAGAAGAGCAATGGTAAAATAACAGTGCTGTCACAAAGAATGTACTCGAAATCCCCCTTGTTTTCTGCTTCGTCTGCAAATTGTAACGCTTTCACGTTGATAGTAAAAGCTTACTGTATTATACCCGCTTTCTTCAATGAAACGTGTGCTGTATTTCTTTGAAAAACATTAAGAGGCAGACTGCGTAATGACCTAAATTTTAAATTCCATTCATGTCTTTTTCTACATTACGTTACCAAAACGAACGAACAGATGGACAAAAGGATAGCGAGAAGGGAGAGGCAGAAAGCCGAACATTAAACACGCGTCGCGCGATACACAATTACTACTATCACGCGTGTTAGGCTACAAGCACTAACTTTTTTTTTTCAGACGGACAGTGATAAAATACACTACCCTTCCCCAGAGTTAGGTTTTAAAATCATAAAAAACGCTTATTAGGAAAGATAACAATAGATGGGTTTACGGTTGAAAACATAACAGTACCCAGACAGCATATCTTCGAAACAGGAGGTAGAAAATACATATTTTGAACGCAGCCACGTAGCTCCTTTAAATTTGTATTTTTGGGTTCCTTAGGGCTTGCTGACAAATAATATGTAAAACGTTACGCAAATAGTCCAGGAATTAATAAATTATACCCAAAATAAAATATTGGGGGGTGCCTGACAGCATAAAATCATTTCTGCTCATAAGATTTTTTTTTAACGTGTTTGAAAAAAATTTACGTTACAGAAATAGCCTACCATGTAAACTTCAAATTGATTGGAGCGCAACAAATGAAAGCCTAACCACGATTGGTCGGGCTATAAATACTATCTTGGTTGTTAGGGGAGACGGGAAAAGATAACATTTTTTCAAACACTTGTCGAAACGTGGCTCATTGGCCAGTCTCGCTGATATACACACTTGGGAGCGTTAGTTCGAAACCACTTGTTTAAATACACTTGATAAAGCATCAGTGCGTTGAAGCCAGCTTATATTTGGCTCAATAAAAGCCTGGAAGATAAGCAGATGGAAAATTTGTGCCAGTTTGTGCCAGAATTCATTGCTAATCAACGTATCTGTGTTATTCGTATGAATTGTGGGACAGTGGTCTTGATGGTACTGAGCAGCACCTAGTCAGAGCTTTGCTGAATCCAGTGTCGGTCAGCATACTCCTTGGTCCTTTTAGCTATCAGTGAGGTGTCTCCAGAGCCCAGAGGAGAATTCGAGCAGAGGAGTCCTTTCCTGCCGCCATCACGCCAGATAAGCTAACTTGGCCAGCTGAGCTCAACATTATGTCCCCTCATCTTGAACTGACTTTTTAAAATTAACATTAAGAGGGGAATTTACTTGTCTTAAAATCAGGAACTGTGAACATCTCCAATACTGGTCCCTAAAGACAAACTATTGAAGTCATGATGACAAATACCAACAGAGCTTGAACAAAACAAAACCAGTATTACCTCATTTTACTACTACACAACTGACACACATAGAACATTTGTAATAATATATGTCACTACAATATTCATATTAAATACATTCTGTACATAACTTGTAATTTAAATTGATTGTGATTCCTGATTCCCTTGTAGTTGAATCAGGACACATATTCATTCATGCCAGTAATGAATACATATTGTTATTTGAAAGTTATCAGTGCCTCCTTTAAGATATTCTCATAGAGTGTTATATGTATGTGAGTGTCACAGTGTTGTCAAGAGTAGTGGATTACATTAAATTGTTTATCTGTCTGTTGTTGTGACTTACACTTCATCATACACATACCCTAGACACATAACGTAGCATCACACTATTCCAGAATAATTCTGACTGAGATATAGAGATATGTGGTAGCAAGTAAGGTTATCTATAATACACTACTCTTAATAGATATAGATACCTTCACAGCTGATCTCAGTCAGTACACTAAGTCCCCTATAAATATTTATAACATCCCACTTCACCACATATATGGGGTCTCGCTCTTGGGATTTTGAATCTTTAACTATTAAAAATATTGGGGATAATTCACTTCAGGGAATATAAGAATTAAAAGGTATCCTTGGGTGGAATTAAATAAGGTTGAGCTCACGGTGCCTGTGTTGTCCATTAGAGATTGAATTGTTGGTTAGACATTGTATAAATTTACATAATAGACAATGGCGGACCTGGCCAAATTTCGATCTGCTGCGGTTCAGACTGCAAAAGAGTTAGGATTAGATGGGCAAGTTATGGTTGCCTATGTCACGACGGAATGTGACAAATTTATTGAACGTGAAGAAAGAAGGTTTGAAGCCGAAAGAAAGTTAGAGGCTGACAAGGAAATTAAGAGGTTGCAGATTGAGGCTGAGGCTAAGAAATTGGAAGCAGAAAGAGAAGACAAAAGATTAGCTGCAGAAAGAGAAGCCGAGGAAAGAAGACAGGCTGCAGAAAGAGAAGAAAGAAAATTAGCTGCAGAGAGGGAAGCAGAAAAGGAGGAGAAGAGATTACAAAGGGAACATGAGTTACGACTAAGGGAGTTTGAGTTTCAAGGCCATGCTCCTGAAAATGGTGCCAGTCCCTTTGCCTCTGATGCTACGGTTACTCAGGGAGCCTCGACCTCAGCTATGAACTTTCATTTAGATCATTTTGTTGAGAAAGACGATGATATTGAGAGCTATATAAATAGGTACGAACTATTAGCTACCACGTATGGGTTAGAGAGAGAAAGGTGGAGCTTAAAGTTATCTCAGGGACTTCGTGGGGCAGCTTATGAAGTTTTTGCAAAAATGAGCAGAGGTGATCAGGAAAATTATGACATGCTAAAGCAGGCTCTTTTGTTAAGATATGAAAAGAATGCAGAGTTTTACAGGAAAAAATTTAGGAATGCTAAACTACTGTCAGGTGAAACCTATCACCAGTTCTCTGCACGAATCGAGACATACTTGGAGAAATGGACTTCTCTGGGGAAAACCCAAGATCTTAAGGAAATGGTCCTTATAGAGCAACTAAGAGAGTCCATGGCTCCAGACCTGAGAAAGTTTCTCATGGAACAAGGTGCAGAGAGGCTGGGTGAGTTGCTAAATGTTGCTGAAAGGTATCAAGCAGCTCAAGCAGAGGTAACAGGTAATAAAAAGAAACAAGTGGATAACTTTAGGGCACCACAGAACTTTAATAAATTTGATCCTAGGGATCAAAATAAAGGTAAGCACCAATTTGATAGGCCACGGTATGAAAATAAAAATAAATTCCCACAATTCGATGAAAGGAAATATAATGAAAGAAAATCTTTCAACCAAGGAAAAAGGTGGTGTAAGAATTGTCAGATGGACAATCATGACACTGACCGTTGCAGAAGGAAACCTGTGTATATGGCAACCCTTCAGGTCAGGTCGACCTCAAGACAGGAGGAGGATATTATGTTAGATACCACTCCAGAAGAGATGAGGAAGGCACAGGCTGAGGATAAAACACTCAAGCCTTGTTTCAGAAAATTGTCAACTTGTCATACAACTCCAGGCAAGGGAGATTTTTACATGAAAAACAAGTTGATGTATAGGAAGACTGGAACTAGATCCCATGGTCACGGACAGCTGGTTCTTCCAAAAAGATACAGGACAGAATTAATAAGGAGCCTACATGTGAAACCAGATGGGGACCATGAGAAGATAGGTACCATTATTCAAAAGGTGGCTCACAATTATTATTGGCCCAAAGCAAGATGGGACATTGAGAATTTTGTAGAAAGGTGTAGCATAGCACATGAGGGAACACCCACAAGTGGGAACATGGATCAGGACCTGGACACGCCCCGGAGCAAAATTAGGCCTGATAATAGAAAGAAATATAGATTTGATAAAGTGGACCAAATGGAATGGGAAGCCCCTTTTCACGGACAAGCTTCACTTAACTGTTTTACAATGGCCACTATGCGGAGAGTGCAAACAGATGTCTTACCCCAGGATAAGCCGAAAATCCCTCAATCGGACTTAAACAAACTGGAGGAAGAGGATGTAGAGAGGAAATCTCTCATCAAGAATTTTAAGAGGGGAGAAAGCCCCAAAAGAAAAATTGGTAGCGGTCGTTTTGTGAATGATAATTCTGGGAAGAAAAATCATCACTATAAGGCTTCGAGTGGAAGAGACCATACCGGTGCATGGACAAATAGGTCCACACAATTAAAGGTCCATATGTAGCTTTGTTAAGAACGTGGACTGATGAAAAGGCAGAGGAAAACATTACATCTTCATACCAATATGTGAATGAGCTGACCACTCGGTTGAAAACTGGCTGGAAACTTGCCAATGAAAATTTGAAACAAGCCAGGAAGAAACATGCTGCCTATTATAACAGGAAGGCGAAGGACAGAAATCTGGCTGTGGGAGAGAAAGTACTGCTTCTTTTGCCTGGGAGTCAGAATAAGTTACAAATTGGATGGCAGGGTCCATATACAGTTCTAGAGAAGGTGTCTAGAACAAATTATAAGATAGATAAGAAGGGGAAAGAAAAAATCTATCATGTGAATCTCCTGAAGAAATATTTGGAAAGAGAAGATCAGGAAGAGACACACTTGTTGACCTTGTCCATCGCCATGGAGATGAAAAAGGAACCACTTTCATCATTTGAATATCCATTACACCCCTGTGAGACAGCAGCACAGGTGAAAATCAGTACACATTTAACGAAAACTCAGAAAGAGAGAGTGCAACAGGTTCTAAATAATCATGCAGAGGTGTTAACAGACCGACCAGGGCATACAAACCTATTGGAATATGATATGAAACTCATAGACTCCACACCTGTCTGTATGAAACCATATTCGATTCCGTTTGCTAAGGAAAAAGCTTTGAAGGAAGAGATAGACTATCTGTTGAAGGAAGGAATTATTTCGCACAGTGAGTCTTCGTATAGTTCCGCGGTGGTACTCTTAAGGAAGCCCTCTGGAGAACATAGACTCTGTATAGATTACAGGAGACTGAATGCTATTACAGAAGGACAGGTGGATCCATTGCCGGATACAAATCAGCTGTTTGCCAGACTAAATAAAGCTAAATATTTCTCAAAAGTGGATCTGAGTAAAGGATACTATCAGATTCCAGTAAAGCCTGAGGTTAGACCATACCTAGCTTTTAGTACCTCAGAAGGACACTATGAGTTTAATAGATTGCCATTTGGATTGAAGAATGCGCCTAGTGTCTTCTCTAGAATGATGAGAAAATTATTGGATCCTCTGAATAATCCCTGTATAACAAATTTTATGGATGATATCCTTATAGCAACAGAAACATTTGAGGAACACATTGACTCTCTGAACATGCTGTTTAATCGACTTAGGGAGGCAAATTTAACAGCCCGACCAACCAAATGTTGCGTTGGATGTAAAGAATTGGAATTTTTGGGACACACAGTTTATCAGGGAAACATGACCCCTGACCCAAAGAATTTAGAGAAACTACAGAAAGCCCCGAGACCACAAACCAAGAAGGACGTGAGATCCTTTGTCTCATTATGTGGTTTCTACCAGAAGTATATCAAAAACTTTAATTCCATATGTGCACCCTTAACGGAATTGACACGTAAAGGACTTCCAGATCGCATTACATGGACACCACAATGTGAAATGACTTACCAAGAATTGAAGGAAAAGCTCACAAGTAAACCCATTTTGAAATTACCTGACTTAAGTCAAGAATTCATAGTAAGGACGGATGCAAGTAATATTGGGTTAGGTGCAACTTTACTACAGAAATCAGATGCATTGGATGGGGAATTAAGCCCAGTGGCATATGCTAGCAGAAAGTTGAATAAAGCTGAAATCAACTACTCAACTAGCGAAAAAAGAATGTCTTGCAGTAATATGGGCAATAAAGAAATTCAATATTTATCTATATGGGAAGGCATTTAAGTTGCAAACAGACCACAAACCTTTATCGTTTCTAGCACAGGCTAAGCATGAGAACTCTAGGTTACTCCGATGGTCTTTGCTTCTGGCTCCATATAATTTTAGCATTGAGTATATATCTGGAAAAACCAATTTGGGAGCTGATTTTTTAAGCCGCCATCCGTGTGATGAGAATCACCGTAAACCCCAGAAATAATAATAAATTTCTCTATGTGTATATAGAATAAAGGACTGACATATAATGTCTGTTTTAATAGGGGAGGTGTCATGAAATATTCTAATCCACATATATAAATTATTAGGTAAATATGAAGCCTAACAAATAAAATTAATAAAGAGAAGAGCAATGGTAAAATAACAGTGCTGTCACAAAGAATGTACTCGAAATCCCCCTTGTTTTCTGCTTCGTCTGCAAATTGTAACGCTTTCACGTTGATAGTAAAAGCTTACTGTATTATACCCGCTTTCTTCAATGAAACGTGTGCTGTATTTCTTGGAAAAACATTAAGAGGCAGACTGCGTAATGACCTAAATTTTAAATTCCATTCATGTCTTTTTCTACATTACGTTACCAAAACGAACGAACAGATGGACAAAAGGATAGCGAGAAGGGAGAGGCAGAAAGCCGAACATTAAACACGCGTCGCGCGATACACAATTACTACTATCACGCGTGTTAGGCTACAAGCACTAACTTTTTTTTTTCAGACGGACAGTGATAAAATACACTACCCTTCCCCAGAGTTAGGTTTTAAAATCATAAAAAACGCTTATTAGGAAAGATAACAATAGATGGGTTTACGGTTGAAAACATAACAGTACCCAGACAGCATATCTTCGAAACAGGAGGTAGAAAATACATATTTTGAACGCAGCCACGTAGCTCCTTTAAATTTGTATTTTTGGGTTCCTTAGGGCTTGCTGACAAATAATATGTAAAACGTTACGCAAATAGTCCAGGAATTAATAAATTATACCCAAAATAAAATATTGGGGGTGCCTGACAGCATAAAATCATTTCTGCTCATAAGATTTTTTTTTAACGTGTTTGAAAAAAAATTTACGTTACAGAAATAGCCTACCATGTAAACTTCAAATTGATTGGAGCGCAACAAATGAAAGCCTAACCACGATTGGTCGGGCTATAAATACTATCTTGGTTGTTAGGGGAGACGGGAAAAGATAACATTTTTTCAAACACTTGTCGAAACGTGGCTCATTGGCCAGTCTCGCTGATATACACACTTGGGAGCGTTAGTTCGAAACCACTTGTTTAAATACACTTGATAAAGCATCAGTGCGTTGAAGCCAGCTTATATTTGGCTCAATAAAAGCCTGGAAGATAAGCAGATGGAAATTTGTGCCAGTTTGTGCCAGAATTCATTGCTAATCAACGTATCTGTGTGTATTCGTATGAATTGTGGGACAGTGGTCTTGATGGTACTGAGCAGCACCTAGTCAGAGCTTTGCTGAATCCAGTGTCGGTCAGCATACTCCTTGGTCCTTTTAGCTATCAGTGAGGTGTCTCCAGAGCCCAGAGGAGAATTCGAGCAGAGGAGTCCTTTCCTGCCGCCATCACGCCAGATAAGCTAACTTGGCCAGCTGAGCTCAACATTATGTCCCCTCATCTTGAACTGACTTTTTAAAATTAACATTAAGAGGGGAATTTACTTGTCTTAAAATCAGGAACTGTGAACATCTCCAATACTGGTCCCTAAAGACAAACTATTGAAGTCATGATGACAAATACCAACAGAGCTTGAACAAAACAAAACCAGTATTACCTCATTTTACTACTACACAACTGACACACATAGAACATTTGTAATAATATATGTCACTACAATATTCATATTAAATACATTCTGTACATAACTTGTAATTTAAATTGATTGTGATTCCTGATTCCCTTGTAGTTGAATCAGGACACATATTCATTCATGCCAGTAATGAATACATATTGTTATTTGAAAGTTATCAGTGCCTCCTTTAAGATATTCTCATAGAGTGTTATATGTATGTGAGTGTCACAGTGTTGTCAAGAGTAGTGGATTACATTAAATTGTTTATCTGTCTGTTGTTGTGACTTACACTTCATCATACACATACCCTAGACACATAACGTAGCATCACACTATTCCAGAATAATTCTGACTGAGATATAGAGATATGTGGTAGCAAGTAAGGTTATCTATAATACACTACTCTTAATAGATATAGATACCTTCACAGCTGATCTCAGTCAGTACACTAAGTCCCCTATAAATATTTATAACATCCCACTTCACCACATATGCTTAGACAAGGGGAAACATAACGTAAGTTTTAAAAGTAAATACCTTCAAAATTTATATCACAGCCTTGCTTCACTTTCCCCTTGATGAAGTTTCCAGTCTTTCTTCTGGTACCAAGAACCAGCTGTTGCACATGTCTGGCAGGCATTTTTTAAATAACACATAGGCATCTGTGACAAGACATGTCAATAAAATACATAAGAAACAAACATTAAGTTGGGGGAACAAATATGCACAATGCTTACAAGAATCAAGATAGTGTATTGAATTATGAGAAGTCACCCGTTATCTGTAAACTCAGGAAAACGTGATGATTTTTAATTGACTGTCTACTAATAGCTAGTTCATGTAACTCCCTGGTGGTTGAAATGAAGCACAGTGGGCCGCCTTCTTTGATGTCATTCCAGTAAGTAGCCAACGTCGTAAGAATTAGGGTTTAGGGTTAGGTTTAAGATTCTTAAACCTGGTTGAAATGAGTCACAGTGGGCCGTCTTCTTAGATGTCATCCCAATAAGTCGCCAACGTCGTTAGGGTTAGGTTTAGGATACCTATACGTAACCATTAGCTCTTTTTACTGCGTCTTTGAATTCTAATTTAAGGCCCTATCGAACAGACGGTCCTGTCTGCTTCATTTAAACCACTAAGCCTAATCCTTACTCCTGTTTACTGCGTCTCTAAATTCTTGTCAAAGGCCACATCGAACAAACGGTCCGCTGTGCTTTATTTCCCTTGTTTCATGTGTACCAATTTACTTGTAAAACTTATTTCATACCATATTATTTTTTATTTATATATTTATTTCAACCCTCCTTGCCTGAGTATTAATGTCCCAGTTTTTACCATTACATCGTCACAATAAGTACGTTTTATCTGCAGTGTAGGATAAGTCTTGCTTCCATCTCTAGCTCTGGCCTTTTCCAGTTGGTGGTAACGAGAGCATCTCGTTTTTTAGGCATTGTCACATCTATTACAAAAAAAACCTGAAATTTCGAACCATAATGTAAACACGCGGCCATATTGTTGTTGCTGGTCACGTGAACGCGCAGAGCCAATTAAAAAATTTTGAATCGAGGGGAAACCCTAAATGTTGACCTGGAAATTATAAATTTCCGATCTGGCATTTGGATTCCCGAAAAAGTGACCTGCTTTTTTTAATGTGTAGATTTGGACGAATCCAACGATGTATAATATGTAGGGGTGTAAGCTTGGTTGCTATGGAAGAAACTAGGTCTAATTAGACATATTTTCTCGAGTTTTAGAAAATCTCTCCGTACCATTCCTTTTTCAAAGTCAAAATACATATTGTTAGAATGAATTTTGACATTTAATTCTGTTATATTTAGATTCAGGAGATGCTAAAGTATCAGAAAATGGACTAATCCCAAAATCCATCATTTTTGTATTTTGACGTAAATGTAATGCCCGTTCCTCCCCTTAAGATTGTCTGGGTTGCTTTCTCGTATGACCGCTACATACATGAGCAAAGGTTACCTTCTTCTTGAAGATATACACTTACATGATCAATTGCTTGTTACTGTACTTTGTTGATTGTCGTGACAAGAACTAAAATCACAGGAAACTGGCGACATCTCATGATGACAGAAAAGCTGGTATCGTTTGGCTCTAAATTGATGTGTGGAAATAAAACTCGTCCACTTTAATTACTGCCTGTGATGATTTTTTTGTATTTAATGAAAATACAATCCTCTGCCTTTACTTTTTAAAGAATGTTAAAGCTACAAAAAGTATGAAGTATTGAGTGATTCTTTCGTTGTGAAACTAAATTATTAACTGCTCCGTCATATCTACACAGGTTGCTTCCGAAGAGATCTGTGAAATCCGAATAAAGTAGATTATAGGCATCAATAAGGGATTATTCTAATGGGTATCAATTACAGCAGGCCTCTGTTTTTTTTTTCCCTGGAAACGCTGATATGAATATTTCTAACACGCTGAACGAATTAGTGTGCGTGCGTATTCTATTAATGGCTTTTCAATTTAGTTTTCACGGTTCAGTGTGCTCCTTTTCCGTATTTTCCCGAAAAGACGATGGGATTGTTTCATTGTTGGCTACGAACGTTTCATTAAGAAAACTCAAAGTATGGGGACAGTGAAGTTCAAATGAACATGTAAGGCAATGTTTCTTAAACTTTCCCGAAGCAAGCACCTTCCTACAAGTGGCGATAATTCTGCGAACTGGCTCCCAAAAATTACATCAGTTTGGTTTGGTTTGGTTTGGTCTTTTTTTAAGGGTCATCTTCAGTGCACACGGGCAACTCCATCAGTGAATCGATCTCTTCCACTAGATCACACAAGGAGGATCTCAGCACAGTGCATGAATTCCGTAGCACCGACGAGGATCCCAATATGGATCACACATTCTATAAATATGTTTGTGGGGGGTATGTTTCCTGATTTTTAAATTTTGCCAGAGCAGAGGCAGTACGGCCCACTCTTTACGATTTCCAACTGCCGAGGCATTTTTTAACGTGCGGACTCTCCCAGTTTCAGATAGCGAGGCAGTGGTTGCATGTCTGTACAGATGCTGCTCTATCCGGCAAACCTCTACACCAGTGGTTCCCAAATTGGGCGGTACCGCCCCCTGGGGGCGTTGGGCGGATCCAAAGGGGCGATAAGCGAATAGGGTGCAACAGGGGGGCAATAAATAGTAAGGGATGATTGAGGATTTACCAGGCTAAATCAACAATATTACTTAATATAACGTTTACAAGTAAAAACGGTTCTCGTTAACGCTTAAAAAGAGAATGTAGCCTGAACAAACCCTAACCCACTGTGTCTCCCTAACGTCGCACGTTCCAGTTTCTCATACAGCTTGTAGCAGAGGGTTCCAGCATGGAGTGCACGTACCAGTCGGTACAAGACGCTTTCCAATGGGTACATGGAACATTTGGTAATTAATTGCGTTATTCTTTTAAAATATTAAGCAGCAGTGTTAGTAAAAACAAAAGATTGCGTTTGTGTGTGGGGGGTAGGGGAAAAAAAAAAGGGGGGGGGGGGATTGTTATTGTCTTGTTGATAAATGTTGATTGCTGTTGTTGTGTTGATGAATGTTGGTTGGTGTCGTGTTGATAAATATTGATAATTGTTGTCGTGTTGATGAATGGTAGTTGTTGTTTTGTTGATAAGTGTTATTGTTGTTGTCGTGTTGATAAATGTCGATTGTTGTTGTCGTGTTGACAAATGTTGATTATTGTTGTCATGTTGATGAATGTTGGTTGTTGTCGTGTTGATGAATGTTGGTTGTTGTTGTCGTGTTGATAAGTGTTGGTTGTTGTTGTCGTTATGATGAATGTTGGTTGTTGTCGTGTTGATGAATGTTGATTGTTGTTGTCGTGTTAAATAATGTTGGATGTTGTTTTCGTGTTGATGAATGTTGGTTGTTGTTGTCGTGTTAATTAATGATGGTTGTTGTCGTGTTGATGAATGTTGGTTGTTGTTGTCGTGTTGATAAATGTTGATTGTTGGTGTCGTGTTGATAAATGTTGGTTGTTGTCGTGTTGATTAATATTTGTTTTTGTGGTGTTGATAAATGTTGGTTGTTGTCGTGTTGATAAATATTGATTGTTGATGTCGTGTTGAAAAATGTTGATTGTTATTATAGTGTTGATCATTGTTTTTTGTTGTCGTGTTGATGAATGTTGGTTGTTGTCGTGTTGAAAAATGTTGATTGTTGTATTGTTGATGAGTGTTGATTGTTGTTGTCGTGTTGATGAATGTTAGTTGTTGTCGTGTTGATGAATGTTGATCGTGGTCGTGTTGATGAATATTTGTTTTTGTGGTGGTACTGATGAACATTGGCTACCCTTGCAGTGGTGATGGTGTAAAAAGCTTATGTGCGTGTCACACTGTCATCGTGGACTTAAGTCGTCCTGACTTTTCCGCTCCCTCCCCTTCCTCCACTACCAGCCGAACATTTGGAAACACTGGCTTATGAAATATAAATAACTCAAGGGCGACAAAACTCATTTCCTGACTCGTAGCAGCATTATTAGCTCCCTTTGTAAACAGATAAATACATTTCAACCATAGTACAGATAAGAAGGGGAGCTAATCTTTTGTAGAGTTCTCTCTGTGACTCTCTCTCTGCCGCTCTCTCTGTTTCTCTTCCCCCGGCCCTCAACTTGTTTTTGCTGTCGAATGGCCCTCACATCTCAATTGGTCAGGTCTCAGACAGCAAGTTAGCCCTTTTTCATGACATATGGCAGATACATTAGTGTTCTTCGGCTAGACCTTCGCTCTCAAACAAGGTCACGTGCAATGCTGCTGTAGTTTTTCACTGATAACTTAATTAACTAATGGTCAAAATCTCATCGTTCATTAAATTACAACAGTTCCCACACACATTTTCACACCATGCAACTCAGGCATTGTTCAGTATTTTCATACGTTGCGAATCACCCGTGTGTTACCGGGGGCGCGAAAGGAGAACAAAGAATAGTAACGCGTTCCCTACCACGTAAATCGTAAAAAGCGACTAAGGAGGGTTGGGCATGGGACTGGTTTCCCCCATCCTGTACAAATAATGTTAAACAACCAAAAACCTCAAGGAAAATTAAACTTAGTCAACCAAGACAGGAGAAAGACCTCTAGAGGGGAGGGGAATGACGCAGGACAGAGGAGCTGAAAGGAGTCTGTGTTAATTGACTAACTTTCTTTCTTATAGGAGAACCTCCAGATTTGGCACCTCGAATTTTCGAACATTGAACGAACAAGGGAAAACGATACAGGCGGCAGCAGAAATCTGCGAATACAAGATCGATGTACCGGGACTGTGCGAAACAAGGTGGAAGGGGATAGACAGGAGGAAATTCAGCACAGGGAAAAGGGTGCTGTACTGAGGTCATGAATAGGAAGTCTCACACCATAGTGAGGGGGGTAGCTTTAATGATACCTAAGGAAGCACTGAAAACACTGATAGAAGTGGTTGGACTCAGAATCATAACAGCTAGATTTAAAATAGCTACAAAGAAAACAAAGGTAAACATCATCCAGTGTTATGCACCCCAACCAATGACAAAGAAGAGTCTGTGAAAGAAGCATGTTATACTAAACTGCAAGATATTATGGATACAATAAAAAGAAAAATCATCACAGTTTTGATGGGTGACTTGACTGTGCAAAGATAGGTACAGACAACGCAGGCTTTGAAGAAATCATGAGAAAACATGGGCTAGTATTAAAGAATGAAAATGGGGAACTATTCACAAACCTCTGTGCTTCAAATCAACTGGCTATAGGAGGAAGCATGTTTCCCCATTAGATAATACACAAAGCAGCTTGGATATCACCAGACCATAGAACAGAAAACCAAATTGATCATATATGCATAAAGAAGAAGTTTAGATTTTCATAGCATGAAGTATAAGTATACAGAAGAGCAGATGTGGCATCAGATCAGAATATTCTGTTAGCCAAAGTAAAAATGAAACTCAAGAGATATACAACAGTTCATAGCTGTAGACAACAATTTAATATAGGTCATCTAAGAAATCAAGAAATAAGAGACACAATTACAGTCACAATATCCAACAAAAATAATGTATTCCAACAACTCTAAGATGTTCTTAATAGAGAAGTCCACTGGCAACAAATCTAAACTATAGGAAATGAGACATGTGAAGAAATACGGGGGGGGGGGGGGGGGGGGGGGGGGAACTCAGGGGCTGGGACAATAGGTGGGTGGAGGGGGGGGGGGGGGGGGGGGGGTCAGAAGTTTTACTGTGGGGGGGGGGCATATAAAGCATTGATAACAATAGAAACAATCAATAAGATAAGAGACAGGAGAAAACAAAAAGCATATTTAAACAGAAGCAAAACCAGAAGTTCCAAAGCCAAGGCTCAAGAAGTGTACACAGAAGCAAACAAAGAAGTCAGAAGAAGCGTCAAAAGAGACAAGAGGAAATATTTTGAAGAGTTGGCAGAGGATACTGTCTCCAAAGAAAATATGATAGATCTGTATAACAGCACAAAGAAGCTAACAGGGAAATACGAGCAAGCAAATTGCCTTATTAAAGACAAGAATAGAAAGCTGCTTTGCAAAATACAAGAGAAAATTAAGAGAAGGACGGAACCTTTTGAGGATCTTCTAAGTAGACAAGCTTCACAAAATCCTCCAGACATCCAGCCAGCAGAAGAAGAGCTACTAATCAACTGTGAAATATTAACAAAGGAAGAAATAAAGAAAGCCATAAAGCTTCTAAGAGATGTAAAAGCGGCGGGTCCAAATGGCATTCCAGCAGAGGCCATTCATGTAAACACTAAAACTGCTACAGAGATATACAAATTACTTGGTAAAGTCTGGAGGAGGGACGAAATACTAGCAGAATGGAAGGAATGTTATCTGGTTAAGCTGCCTAAGAAAGGAGATTTGCAAGAGTGCACAAATTACAATGTTACTATCAGTGCCATAAAACATACTAAATAGGATCATCCTTCAGAGACTAGAAGAGTCCACAGACAGACAGCTGAGAGGCGGACAAGCAAGATTTAGAAAAAAACAGAACCTTTACACATCAGATAGCCACATTGAAAATAATAGTGAAATAAAATCTAGAATTGAACTCCCCGCTATATATTTGTTTTATGGTCTACGAAAAGGTATGTGACCGTATAGATAAAGAGTTACTTTAGAAATTAGTGAGACATTAAGGAGTTTCTCTGAAGTTCATTATGGTTATATTTCTACAACTTGTGCTATACAATGTGCATGAACATAAATTACTGAAATGTTATATATCATAGTCCCATAGCAGATACTGTCGTAAGGGAAGGAAATCTTAGAGACTTCACTATAATAGGTCCAGCAGCGAGAGGTGAGGTGACCACTTTCCTTCCTCGCTGTCTTTTCCTTCCGTAACTCAAGAGCGCAGATAGAAGTACATTATTAGAGTGTTTTTGATTTCTTTTCATTATACAGTGTAATCAAACTGTTCATGAACACCGTCATTTGAACGCTTTTCTTTGTTCATTGTAACTATTTTAGAGAGAGTATATAGAATGGAAACAATACAATTTTTCAACACGGTTGCATTCCTCAGCTGTGGCCAACGTACACACGGCGAGAATTATGTTATTTTAGATTTAATTTAAAAGTTCTTTGATGACAACATTTCGTGTGAAAGTGCGTGGATTGTTTTCAAAGAGTGTTCCCTGATAATAAGTGGTTTTAACTAAAACTTTCAAGTTTTCATGATTTGTACACCGGGTGAGGGCTCATACTCACCAAATTTTATGCATTTTTTCTTTGTCAAGCGGTACTAATTTCGTGAAAGAATAAAAAAAATAAGGAGAAAATAAAACCAAAGTATTTGTTTTATACAGGGTGTCCATAAAAAATTGTCCCCTTTTCAAAAAATGTGTTCTCGGCCCCATGATGTTGGACGAGGATGTTTTCTATCATAAAAGTAAGATAATCTCTGCAAGTTTTTAAGCATACCTTACAAAGACTCATAAAGAATGTACCTATTTCTTTTTATTTTTCACCTACTTGACCAGTGTGTTGAGAGACATGTAACAATTACCGGTTGCAACTCAACTGCGAAAGTTTCACTTGAAATACCCGCTGCGCGCATGCTCACCTTTTTGAGTCTTTGTAAGGTATGCTTAAAAACTTGCAGATATTATCTTAATTGTGTGATAGAAAGCATCCTCGTACCACGTCATGTGGCCGAGAATACATTTTTTTAAAAGGGTACAATCTTTTATGGACACCCTGTATAACACCAACGCCCCGCAAGTTGCACACCGTGCGTTGCGCACTTTTTTTTCTGGCGCGAGTTACTATTTTGAGTGAGACCGACCGACGTAACATACATCGGTAATTATGTTAGTTGGGATACTACTTGTACTGTAAATTAATATGAAACAAATATAAAGGTATGTTATCAGGCACTCGCAGGAAATAAAGAAGTAGAACACCAGACAACAGAAAAACAACAGACATGATTGGCTTACCCAGGATTTGAACACTGGACCTTCCGTGCGACAACCCCGCATAGCCATGCAAGTGAATCACACTATCCTCCCTGCCATCTACGCATCATCAAAAAATGATGTTTCAATGACAGGTCATCAGTGCGAACCACAATACACGACACCGGAAGTCCACCATGGGCAGTTCAGCCTATTAATGACGCAATCACTTCTGTTGTTTCTCTATCCTGCAGTATAGGCCAGTCCAACAAGACAAGGACCTTAATACTGTGTCCAGTAAATGATAGTAGACTAGACCAGTGAGAACAGGACAGTGGGTAGGTTTGGTATTGTATAAACATTTATTACACATAAGGAAGGGAAACCCGAGGTCTGTAAACAGTAAATTAATATGAAACAAATATAAAGGTATGTTTTCAGGCACTCGCAGGAAATAAAGAAGTAGAACACCAGACAACAGAAAAACAACAGACATGAGTGGCTTACCCAGGATTTGAACACTGGACCTTCCGTGCGACAACCCCGCCTAGCCATGCAAGTGAATCACACTATCCTCCCTGCCATCTACGCATCATCAAAAAATGATGTTTCAATGGCAGGTCATCAGTGCGAACCACAATTCACGACACCGGAAGTCAACCATGGGCAGTTCAGCCTATTAATGACGCAATCACTTCTGTTGTTTCTCTATCCTGCAGTATAGGCCAATCCAACAAGACAAGGACCTTAATACTGTGTCCAGTAAATGATAGTAGACTAGACCAGTGAGAACAGGACAGTGGGTAGGTTTGGTATTGTATAAACATTTATTACACATAAGGAAGGGAAACCCGAGGTCTGTAAACAGTAAATTAATATGAAACAAATATAAAGGTATGTTTTCAGGCACTCGCAGGAAATAAAGAAGTAGAACACCAGACAACAGAAAAACAACAGACATGAGTGGCTTACCCAGGATTTGAACACTGGACCTTCCGTGCGACAACCCCGCATAGCCATGCAAGTGAATCACACTATCCTCCCTGCCATCTACGCATCATCAAAAAATGATGTTTCAATGGCAGGTCATCAGTGCGAACCACAATTCACGACACCGGAAGTCAACCATGGGCAGTTCAGCCTATTAATGACGCAATCACTTCTGTTTACTGTTTACAGGCTTCGGGTTTCCCTTACTTGTACTGTACAGTGCGCGTAAGCAGAACATGCTACTGACAGCATTGTTTATTTTTATTTTATTTATTGTCCTAGTGCAACTTCTAGTTCTTGCGCTGTAAATTTTGTCATCATGTGTTCCTCGGCTACATAAGGTGTATGTTCCCTTAATTTTATATATTTTTTTCACATCCTTCTTCCTTCTAGTTGTTATATTTGCTTTGCTAGCTTGCTGTATTTTTCCATGACCATATTTGCTGCACTTTTTCCCGTTATCGTGTTTCCATTTTCTTCTAGTGTGATGCTGGGTGTTCTTATGTCTTCACTGTTTAATTTACTTGCAAGTTTCCACAGTTTTGTTCCATTCTTGTCTTGGTTTAAGCTTTCAGTTTTTTTTTTTTCTGTCAAACTGTCTCTTACTGCTTTATGTATATTCTTTCTTTCTGTATTGAGCTGTGGCTGCTGTCAGTTGAATATTGCTTTTTTGAGTTTGCTTGTTTTCTGTTCTATTCTTGACAGTCGATAGTTCTTCCTCCAGTTTCTCCAGTTCTTCTGTCCAGTACGGTTTGTAACTCAATATGGCTTCACGACGAATTGATTCCTTTTCTGCTTTCAGTATAGCTCTATTTAACTTTTCTATCATGTCCCCACTTTTCTGCTTTCAGTATAGCTCTATTTAACTTTTCTATCATGTCCCCACTTTTCTGCTTTCAGTATAGCTCTATTTAACTTTCCTATCATATCCCCACTTTTCTATCATGTCCCCACTTTTCTATCATGTCCCCACTTTTCTATCATGTCCCCACTTTTCTGCTTTCAGTATAGCTCTATTTAACCTTTCTATCATATCCCCACTTTTCTATCATGTCCCCACTTTTCTATCATGTCCCCACTTTTCTATCATGTCCCCACTTTTCTATCATGTCCCCACTTTTCTATCATGTCCCCACTTTTCTGGGTCTTGTATTGATATCTTTGCAGTACTTCTTAGTCAGTTCTGTACACTTTTCCTAGTTTTCCTTTCTGTAGTTTTATGATGGGAAGAGCTTTTGCTGCTGTGGTGTGTATTTTAGGTTGACTGTTAATTTGACTGGTTTATGATCACTTTCTCCTCGTTGTTTTCAAACTGTTCTATGTGTTTTGTGCGCTAGGTCTTGTGTAGTAAAGGCTAAGTCCCCCTGGGGGTATCATGTAAAGGCTAAGTCTTGGTGTAGCTCCAACTTTTTATCTAACTTTTCTGGGGGGTAGTAAAGGATAAAGTCTGGTGTATCCCCACTTTTTAAAGGATGTACAAAAGTCTGGGGTAGTAAAGGCTAAGTCTGGGGTAGTAAAGGCTAAGTCTGGTGTAGTAAAGGCTAAGTCTGGGGTAGTAAAGGCTAAGTCTGGGGTAGTAAAGGCTAAGTCTGGGGTAGTAAAGGCTAAGTCTGGTCTATCATGTACTTTTAAAGGCTAATTTCTGGTGTAGTAAAGGATACTTTTCTATCTCCTCAGTCTGTGTAGTAAAGGATAAGTACTGGGGTAGACGTTTATTTAAAGGCTAAGTCTCTGTGTAGTAAAGGATAAGTCTGGGGTAGTAAAGGCTAAGTCTGGGGTAGTAAAGGCTAAGTCTGGTGTAGTAAAGGCTAAGTCTGGGGTAGTAAAGGCTAAGTCTGGTGTAGTAAAGGCTAAGTCTGGGGTAGTAAAGGCTAAGTCTGGGGTAGTAAAGGCTAAGTCTGGGGTAGTAAAGGCTAAGTCTGGTGTAGTAAAGGATAAGTCTGGGGTAGTAAAGGCTAAGTCTGGTGTAGTAAAGGCTAAGTCTGGTGTAGTAAAGGCTAAGTCTGGTGTAGTAAAGGATAAGTCTGGGGTAGTAAAGGCTAAGTCTGGTGTAGTAAAGGATAAGTCTGGGGTAGTAAAGGCTAAGTCTGGGGTAGTAAAGGCTAAGTCTGGGGTAGTAAAGGCTAAGTCTGGGGTAGTAAAAAGGCTAAAGGCTAAGTCTGGGGTAGTAAAGGCTAAGTCTGGTGTAGTAAAGGCTAAGTCTGGGGTAGTAAAGGCTAAGTCTGGGGTAGTAAAGGCTAAGTCTGGTGTAGTAAAGGCTAAGTCTGGGGTAGTAAAGGCTAAGTCTGGTGTAGTAAAGGCTAAGTCTGGGGTAGTAAAGGCTAAGTCTGGGGTAGTAAAGGCTAAGTCTGGTGTAGTAGGAGCTAAGTCTGGGGTAGTAAAGGCTAAGTCTGGGGTAGTAAAGGCTAAGTCTGGGGTAGTAAAGGCTATCTGGTGTAGTAAAGGATAAGTCTGGTGTAGTAAAGGCTAAGTCTGGGGTAGTAAAGGATAAGTCTGGTGTAGTAAAGGATAAGTCTGGGGTAGTAAAGGCTAAGTCTGGTGTAGTAAAGGCTAAGTCTGGTGTAGTAAAGGCTAAGTCTGGTGTAGTAAAGGCTAAGTCTGGGGTAGTAAAGGCTAAGTCTGGGGTAGTAAAGGCTAAGTCTGGTGTAGTAAAGGCTAAGTCTGGGGTAGTAAAGGCTAAGTCTGGGGTAGTAAAGGCTAAGTCTGGGGTAGTAAAGGCTGTCTGGGGTAGTAAAAGCTAAGTCTGGGGCAGCGGTGGATTTCCAAAGCCTTGAGTAGAATGTTGGTTGGTCTTCTATCTGGTTTATTAACTGTAAGTTGTTTTATAATACCCAGTCTTCCACTTCCTCTCCTCTGGCATCTCTCTCTGTATCTCCACCTTTCTGAGTGGCTGTTAAAATCCCCAACTACGATACAGTAATGTTCGGGTATATCAGCTGCTACCAGTTCCATAGCTTTCCCTGGTGGGCAATAAATGTTGTATATTCTGAGAGTATCCTGTCCTACCACAATGTCTGCTCCTGCTACCTCTGAGTGGTCTCTTGTTTGGATTTGAATTTCTTTTGTTGTTAGCGAGTTGCGTCTGAGGATTCGGACACCTCCTTTGTGTACGCCTGTGTCTATCCGAGTGGTTTGGTATCCTCTTATTTGAAACTTCTTTGTTCAGGTATGTTACCTGAATGCAGGCTACATCGATATCTTCAGCACGCAGCCTTGCTGCAAGTGCCTGTTTCTTTATTCTGACCCCTTCCGCATTTCACTGGAGGATGTTTAGGGATTTTGATCTGTTGGTGTTTTGGTAAGTAGTATTTACCCCTGGTTTCCGTCTCCTGGCTCCACAACAGGGTGACCACCAGTAGCCCTGGATGGATCCCTTCAAGGCTTGGGCCTCGGCTTTCCCCCTGCCTGATGGGACTCCTCAGACGGAACTTCAATTTTATGATCAATATTTGTGATTTTTGTGTTTGAGCGGAAAATCTGATGTGTCGTAGTTTACAATTGGGCTGCGATATCTGTGCCTTTCGGCCCAGCTTATCCGATTTCAGCAAGCAGTTTTTTCGGGTTTGCTGTCCTTAGCCCTTGACTGTTCCCAATCTACAAACAAGGCAGCAGGTGGTTTAATATCAGAGTTTGCCTTCTGCTAGACGAACTGTCATCCAAGGCCTACGAGGCTTCATCTACCCTGAATTTAACCCATGCCTGGGGTTTTAGTTGGTGCTGGTCAGAGTATGGTTACACTCGCTCGTGGGCATTGCGCCTGCACCTTAAGAGGTCCCAAACTACCACCGGGCGCTTGGTCGCCCCCATAGCAAACTTTGTGAGAACATGGTCAGCGCGTGAAGGTGTTGCTATGGACACGTTTGTGCAGGAGAGACCATTTGCTAGAAGCATACTGTCAGCGATTACTGCACCTGGATGTGAGAGGCTGTGCGTTCGCATCAACATCTATTAATGTAGGCGGGACTTCGGAGCCCGGACTCTACGTAGACCCTGAGAAATAAAATTGAATATCGTTATATGTCTACCACTTGTACTACACAGTGAATTTGTACTGAGAAATACTTACTTAGTCGTTCCCCTTCTACCGTGAGGTGTAGAGATTTGGAAGAGAGAGCGCCACACTATCCTATCGGCTGTTTTCCTTCTGGCCTGGTTCCATTCTAGTACTGAGAAATACATCAAGTAGTACAGTTAATACTGTACAGTATATTGTAAACACAGATGTTTAAAAGACTGTGTTGAAATAATATAATGATTGTGTGGTGTGCGTGCGTACAGAGTACCCTCCAAAAAATTAGGATATTTAAACACACAATATTATATACATGAACGCGCCGCATGTAATGTCTTTATGTTAATTTGTCCCAATATTTCTGTCATACACGCTATCACTCACGCATTGTGTTCCAGCGAGGAATTTGCACATTAAAAATGGAGAAATTCGCAACAAAGTAGTTTTTATTTACAATTGTAATTGTAAAATTATGATGCAAATACCGCCTGGCTGTCTTTAAATCTTGGAAATTGTGTAATCTGTAAAATTTTTCATATACTCTGTCATTCGCGCATTATGTTTTATCCAAGGAGGGATTTGTCCATTCAAGATGCAGAAATTTGCAATGTTTCAAATGGCGCCTATTCATCTTTTAATCTAGCAATTGTTCAATGTGTAAAAGCTGTCTGCGCGTATTCATTTCAAAACGATTTTGAGTTTTGATCCAATAGGTCGAGTGTTTTTCTAATACGTCCTGCTGTATCATTCATTCTGAACAGGTTCCTGACTTAATGCAATGAGAGAGAGAGAGAGAGAGAGAGAGAGAGAGAGAGAGAGAGAGAGAGAGAGAGAGAGAGAGAGAGAGAGAGAGAGAGAGAGAGAAAGAGAGAGAGAGACTAAAATACTCAAATCTGATGATTTGACAATATTCTGTCTACCTTCATAACTAAAGCAGTCCAAGTCATAGTACTACTATGTAGCGACACGGACAGATCTTTCCGAAAATGTTCCTGTAAATAGTAATCTTTAGGATTTATCGTACCTATATATTTCAATACCTAAGATTCACAAACGGGGAATCACCTAATCATTCGAGGACGGAGAAAAAAGTAACCAATCAGAAGTGCGGAAAAAGAGCCAATCAAACGCAGAGGAGCAAAAGTGAGAACTTCTTCTGATCTGAAAAAAAGGAGATTCTACTCACGGCAGATTAAACCATTCATATTAATGCGAGGGAGATCCAATCAAGCTCAGGCTCAATCAAACTCATACGGACAGGAGAACTGTATAAAATCCCGCTCAGATTCAATTCTGGACTCTCAACACTTCACATCAAGATCTCATAGCTGAGAAAACGTCCAGCGGACTGACCCACGCTTGAAGAAGCCACATAGCCACAGCCCATAGCTGAGACACGCCAAGATGACCTGCTTTGTGAGCCGAACTTGCATAGTGATATCCGTAATTGTGTGTCTGAAGGGTATGTTAAACTTGTATTGATTGTTAGGTATTTTGGTATCATGTAATTTGATTTATTATTTAAAATGAATGTTATTAACGACTTTGATTTACTTGCTGATATCTTAATCTTTGTACTCTAGACACTATGCTGACAACTTAAGTTTGGACTCCAGCTGAATATAACCAGAAACAATCCTGAACAGCATGACGCAGCTAGAGTCCTTGTCAGGATTAAGCTCAATACTAGCTATAAGGGCGTACAGTCCTTATCGGGGCTTAGCTTTTAAATGTTGGGTGCCAAAAAAAATCTTCTTTTTTCTTCTTCTACTGCTTCTTCAAAACACTAAACAAAACAACACATCCACATACCCAAAACTAATCAATACATAACAAAAAACCCCCAAATTACACCCACTTCCCACCCTTCCCAAACCCCCTCCCTTTTACCTTCCTCAAAAAAACACCATCATCCCATCCACAAACTCATCTAAAACAATCAACAACATCCTACACACATATCAATCATCCCCCTTTCATCATTCCAAATAATAAAAACTCATCCACCAAAATCACCAACTACCTACTCTACCACCTTTCTTCAACTAACATTTAAACACCTCCCCCCTCAACCCCCACTAATTATCCATTCAAAACCTTAACCCACCCCCCCCCCTCTTATCCTTCCCTAAAAATAAAAAAAAAAAACCCCCCCCCCCATTTAAAAAAAAACCCTTCCCCCCCCCTTAATCAACCCCCCCCCAATAACACAAAAACAACCCCCCCCCCCAACCCCCACCCCCTATAACATACTTCTCTTCTCAAGTTTAACCCACCCAAACCACCTAATCACCTCAAAACATTCATACCAAAACTTACATACATTACTATCCATCATACCCAAATTCACTAAACCTCACCTATTAATTGCACTCCCATTCCAAACCTTAATAATCCTATACAACAGTCAGTTAAAAATTAATAAAAACTCACCCTCATCCCTTCTCCATATATAAACAAAAAAACAAAAACAACAAATACCCCAATC
>JAMPIV010004385.1:0-82985 GCA_024509875.1 Oreohelix idahoensis
CTTTCTGTAGCTAATCTTCTTTCCTCTGCTTCTCTTTCTGTAGCTAATCTTCTTTCCTCTGCTTCTCTTTCGGCCTTTTTTCTTCTAATTGGAGCCTTTTAATCTCCGCCTCCCTATCCGCCTCCAATGCCCTAGCGTCAGCCTCAATCTGCAACCTCTTAATTTCGTTTTCAGCCTCTAATTTTCTTTCTGCTTCTAATTTCCTATCTTCCCTATCTCTTTCAATAAATTTGTCACATTCTGAGGTTACATACTGGACCAGCTCTGGCCCATCCATGCCCATCTCTTTAGCAGTCTGCACGGCAGCAGATCGAAACTTTGCCAGATCAGCCATTCTGTACTATGCAAACCTTTAAAATTTCTAACTAGACAAATTTCTAATTGTGACTAACAAGTCCTAATTATGACTAAGGACAACCACAGGCACTGATAGCTCAACCACTATTTAAATTCCACAAATAAATACTTTTAGTTTTATTTTATAGGTATTTAAAATTTCCCGGGACCTGAGACCCTAATATAATTTATAAGAATTTAAAATCCCGGAATCGAGCTACCCAATATATGTGGTGGATTAGATGTTAAGAAATGTTGTTGTTATGTACTCTTAGTGTACTGAATGAGGTCAGCTGTGAAGGTCCCTGAATATAACAAATTATTATGGTAAGTGTACAGGGTACCTTTCTGCTACCACCTTTATGATCTCATTCAGACTTATTCTTTGACTAGAATGTATGATGACTACGTTTGGTGTCTAGGGTTATGAATATGTAGTGTACTGTTGCATTAGACAACTAAATATATAAACAACTATTTTATTATCCAACTCAACGCAACAATACTACAACAATCACATACAAACTACACTTTAAAAGACTATCTTAAGTAAGTCAGTGGTTGAATTTTGTGTAACGATAATTTTTTTACCATTTATGTTGTCCTGACTCTATTTGGTTGAATCAGGACTGACAATCAAAGTGAAATCAAGGTAATTATTTACAATAATCAATTTACACAATGGATCTTCTGTCCATAATACAAATATTATTATAGTTTAAGTGTGTAGGTGTAGTTTTCTAAATTAGGTTAATACTGGTATATATATATATATATATATATATATATATATATATATATATATATATATATATATATATATATATATATATATATATATATATATATATATATATATATAATGGTAGGTTGTTGGTTAACACCCCTCCCTATAGTTCATTTGCTTTTCATTTGTCACAGGTGGAATTTTTTTAATTAATATTTTCAGTCTTTATTCTTAAAAACTAGAGTTCATAGAGGTTGAGCTTCCTGGTGCCGAACAGGCCCTTATCTTCGAAGGATAACACCGGTAGATATTTTCCTAGGCTCGCTGGACAATCTGTTCCACTTATTGAAAGGCAATGGCATCCAGCACGTGCCCGAAATATGCAAACAGTGTCAGGAATCAATCAGTTCCCACGAGCTTGGTATTACGTTAATGACAGGGCCACAAAAAACCCTGAAATAAGAAGGTTATGCATCCTTCTTTATAACAAGCATACAATAATATTACACAATTTATTACAGGTACGGTACAAACAAACGAATAGGGTCAGCTCTTGATGACAACCTATTTTACCATTATATTTTGACGTGACAATGTATACCAGTATTCCTCTCCCTTAATGGTTACAACGCCTCTGCAATTCCAGCAGTAATCTTTTTCCATACCATAGGATAGGTGTTATGCTCCTTGATGACAATCATATATAATCTTGTAGTACTACACCTCTCTGATAGTCTATCATATGATGGATCAATCTCTAGGCTCTGCCTAAGTCTGCCATCGACTCACTTACTTACAGTCGTATGTTAATATCTCACATTCAAACTTTATTTTAAATGAAAGGTTAATAAAATCATTCTTACCACAGATTTCAATGAGTTATACACAAGCGAACGATGACTGGCAAACAATTTTTGGCACACTTTAGATCTGCCTTGTCCAGACTGCTTTCTATTAGTTTTAAAAGCACAAGCCTGCTCTCATCGCTCCTTGTTTATCAAAGATTTTTCTCAAAATGGCAACCAGCAGTCTACGTTATTCGATAATATATAATGCATTGGCCAATTGGACCATGCACATTTGAATCAAACTTTACAAAAACAAACTCCCAACTACTATGTTTACTCCTGCAAATATATTTTTAGTTTTAGGTCAACCAATCCTATCTAGTCTTTCTTTAAACTACAGCCAATCAAATCATAGGTACCTTTTAGTCCTCATTTCTCCAAAAGATTTTTTCAAGACATGCTATGAAAAAAATAAGCAGGCATGATTTTTGTTTTCGTCAGTCCATCTTACAATACATAGTATTTTTGCCAATATCTTGGTTATTTATTGTACTAGTGCTTAACTGACACCATATTATTGCTCAGAAGATCATAAGGCATCCGAATATATAATTTTTATGGCCCTATGTATTATGGTTCATAATTCCATATTTTTTTCTATGTTAATCGTTCAAATCTAGAAACTACCACCTGTTCACTTCTTTTTCTAACTATTTTCAAACTAAATCCGAGACTTGCCCGTAGTACGTTAGAATTACGTCATTCCTTATAAGAGCTAAGGTTGTTTACATGATTCAATTGACGAACATTTTTTAGTTTTGTATCGTAATTTGAAAATCGCCCAAGGCTATGTCACGCTAGTTGGCTTTTGTGAAATCAACGCGAGACGGCGTCCCCTCCTTTTCTTGTATTCTATCACTCTATCGTCTTGAACTTGCACAAGTGTTACATTTAATCTCAAGGACGAATTTCGAAAAGACAGTATCTTTCATTCGGCTATAAGGTTTATCAAAATCCGCATACCGGCTGGCGTGGGGACGAAGAAGTTGGACTCAATTTTTATTTTCTATCTTATTTTTGACTTATGCACTATAATATTATTTAATTTAGCTATTGTATTGAGAATATTGTCACACTTCAAACAAGTTCAGTTTTTTGTGTGCCATGGTTCCAAAGGTTGTTATAGCCGGAAATTGTAGTGAGGATAAATGCTTCTATGGCACGCGCTTCAAAGAGCCTCTGACAACCAAGCCCAGCTCCCGGCCTTCATGTGAGGCTCAATTTGAACCTGGAGGAACTGTTTCCACTGACTGGAAAAGGGGCGAAGGCGGGTCATTGGTACCTTAAAACCAGTAGCTTCGGGCAGATAAGGCTCGTGATCCTTGGTTGGTAGCCTATCTAAGAAAAGGTAAAACTCTGAATCCAAACCACCTCTGTGGGAATATCCATTTACGGGAAAGTCTCCGGGAGTAAACCCTGAGGAAAATTCCTGAGTCTGAGTCCTAAGACAGTCTAATGTTGATTGGACATTATTCTGGCAAATCCTGCGACGTGGCTGGTACCAAACTGTATCGGCTTCTGCCGCTCCTTTGGATCTACCTGCTGCATGGGCAACAGCTTGATCTCCATATAATTGTGCCTAAGCTCGCGCCCTGGAGACGTGAAGCAGAAGAGAGGAGAAAACGTCGAAAAAAGCACCAGGAAAAAAAGCAGCTGAGGGCTTTCACCTGAGGGGCGCATTCCCATAGTTAGTTATGACCGATGGGGCTATTATTATTTATCTTTCGTGGAAGATGGATTTTGAGGAAAGTATACATCAAATGGGCACTGCGTTTTTGAAAACTCTTTCATTTCTCGTCGTTGAGTTGTCGATGGAACTCCGCCTATGCCGGTCCCAAGCCCGGATGAAAAAGGAGGAGGGCGGCCTGCATGGAGGCCGTAAGGAGGCAGCCCCTCCACCATGCAAAGGCACAACAGGCCAATCACCTGTTTGTCTTAAACTATGATTACAAGCAATATAAGAGAGAAAACCGGACTGATTCTAAAGGCGACGAACTGGAACGGACTACGGACTACGACTTATGGAACATGGAACACAAGAAGTATAAATGGGAAAGAAGAGGAGCTGATGGAAGAGATGAGGAAAGCAAAACTAGAAATCCTGGCTATTACCGAAACAAAGAAAAAGGGACAAGGAGTCATGGATCTCGATGGCAACACTCTGCTATACAGTGGTGTACCCACATCTGAAAGAGCTAAAGGGGGTGTGGGTTGCATTGTGGCCAAAAACCAGAAAGATAGTATCAAGGGATGGAACTTTGTCTCGGAGCGCATTATGGTTGTAAAACTAAAAGAAGGAGAAACCATAGTCAACCTGGTCATAGTGTATGGGCCAAATGAGGATGAGAGAGCAGAGGTCAAGGAAGAATTCTTCGAGCTGCTTCAAAGGACAGTGGATGACTGCCTAGATGAAATTATCATGCTCGGAGATTTCAATGCCAGAGTTGGAAATGACCATGCTAGATGGGGTGGAGTTATCGGAAGATATGGAGAAGATACTCTCAATGACAATGGAAAGCGACTCCTCAGATTCTGCAGTGAGCAGAATCTGATCATTACCAACACAAAGTTCCCCCATAAGCGCATACATGCATACACTAGGTGTGAACCAACAAAGAATGAGAAGTCAGTGATCGACTATGCCATTGTTAGGAGGAGCTCATTCAAATATGTCCGGGATGCTAGAGTCTGGAGGGGGCCAGAGATTGGAAGTGATCACTACCTGCTTACAATCAAAAGAACAACTGAAAGAGTTGCTCAGCCTAGGAACTGTCCAGCACCACGCAAGAAACCAAGTAAACGAACGGAAGAAATGAGCATTAAGACCTACAAGCTGAAAGAGCCAGAAATTAAGACCAGATATCAGGGGCTTATTGCTACAGCGGTGAGAAACACAGAAGAACAACCTGATGACTTGGAAACCCTGTGGCTTAAATTCAAGGACATCATAAAGACAGCTGCTGCAGAAGCATGTGGTGAAGTCCGACTTGGGAACAAGAGAAAGAGGACACCTTGGTGGACAGAGGAAGTCAAAGAGAAAATAAGATTAAAGAAAATGGCATGGAAACAATATTTAGGAGCTAAAAACACAGCAGGACAAATAGAGAAATATAGAGAATATGTGATACTCAGAACAGAAGCAAAGAACAAGGTGCTAGCAGCAAAACAGAAGTCCTGGGAAGAATTTGGAGAAAAGCTAGAAAAGGATGCGCAAGAAAACCAGAAATTGTTCTATAAGACCCTAAAGAACATGAGGAAGGAAAAACAATGCCCTCTTAAATTTATAAAGGACAAGCAAGGCAAATTGCTTACTGCCCCGAAGGAAGTAATGGAAAGATGGAAAGAATATTTCTCAGAACTCCTTGATGGTGAGCAAGGTAGAGCATCAGAAATGATAACCACTAGCACAGAAGAGGATACAAATGGTGATGAAGATGACATAAAGATGGAAGAACTGAAGGCAGCACTGGAGAAAATCAAGATGGGCAAAGCAGCAGGGCATGATGGTATAACACCAGAAATGGTTAAGTACATGGGAGCATCAGGCGACCTATTACTCCTAAGGGTCCTACAGGCAGCATGGTGCAACAAGGCCATACCAAAGGATTGGGAGATTGCCATTATAACACCGATTTTCAAGGGGGGTGACGGTCGACGGTGTGGAGACCACGGGGGCGTGTCCCTTCTCGGTGTCCCTGGTGGGATCTGCTCTGGAATCCTGGGGCAGAGACTCCGATGCCTGGCTGGGCCGCAGTTGGATGGGGCCCGGTGTGGATTCCGGGCAAACCGAAGTACTCAAGACCTAGTCTTCACACTCAGGCAGCTGAGTGAAAGGGCCCTTGAGTACAAGAGTGAGATCCATCTTTGTTTCATGGATCTGGAGGGGGCGTTTGACGGGGTCCCCTGGAGCGAACTTTGGGACTGTTTGGCAGGGAAGAACATTCCAGCACCTCTGATTCATGCTGTGCAGAGCTTCTACAGGTCTTGCAGAGATTGTGTGAGGACGGCAAGCTATGGGTCAGAGGAGTTCAGGACCACCGCTGGTGTGGGACGGGGCGGTGTCCTGTCGCCTTTTCTTTTCGTGCTCCTCGTGGGCGATGTCGTCGGGGCATGTGGGGAGAGAGCAGGGGGGTGTTCGGTGGGGTGCTGGAAGATGAGACAGGTCTGTATTTCAGAGCTAGCATTTGCTGATGATGTTGTCCTGATTGCTAAATCAGAGACACATCTCCAATCCAACCTGCAAGTCTGGAAGGAAGAGCTGGAGAAGAGAGGGATGGTCATAAGCAGCTCTAAAACAAAATCCATGGTGATATCACGAGAAGAAAGAAAACATCAGATTAAGTTGGGAGAACAGGTCCTGGAGCAGGTCGACCACTTTGGATATCTCGGAGCTATTGTAGACCGAGAGGGGGGCATCAAAGAAGAGTTGGCCACTCGAAAAGCAGCGGCTGGGAGACTTTATCAGGCCATAAATCGAGGATTCCTCAGCAAGAGAGAGGTTGGTGAGAAAACGAAGATGGCTGTATGCCGCTCCACCTATGTCCCAGTCTTGACATATGGATGCGAGTCATGGGCAGTGACTGCAACCCACAAAAGCCAGATTCAAACCTCAGAAATGAGGTATCTGAGGAAGGTGGTTGAAGTAACAAGAAGAGACATGGTCCGCAACCAGACGATACGTCAAGGCCTAAAATCCCACCCGCTGCAGACCCAAATAGAACAGTCCCAACTAAGATGGTTTGGCCATGTCTGCAGAATGGGAGAAGATCGGCTACCACGACAAGCATGGGAAACAAAGAGCCAGGGATCCAGACCTCCAGGACGACCCAGGGTCCGCTGGGAGGACAATATTGGACAGTCTTTGAAGGACCGAGGGCTAGAGTGGAACCAGGCCAGGAAAAAGACAGCCGATAGGATAGTCTGGCGCTCTCTCTTCCAAACCTCTACACCTCACGGTAGAAGAGGAACGACTAAGTAAGTAAGTAAGAGTTGTCGATGGAGCCTTGTTTCAGAGGTGCAGGGTCTCCATGGTACCTTAATTTTTCTTCACACGTGCCGAGCCGAGTGGCGTTTGGGATCACCGTAGCTTTAAACGTAGATCTCACATTATGCCGCCTCGGAGTGTCTTCCAGAACCGTCTCTCAGGAGTAGTTTCCAGAAATGACTACCAAGAACTAGTGAGAGATAACAAATTGCATCTGCTGTAAATCTTTGTCTCTTGATGTGCGAATCAAGGAGCCTCTCCTCTCTTCCCCCTTCTTCCCATCTTCCCTCAGCTATTTCCCAGTAAGTTCATCATTTAATGATCAAGAAAGATGAGGGCGCCGAGACAGAAGAAAGTGGTTTTTAAAGCAGTGAAAGAATACGAATTAATCAGAATATTGTATACAAACGTTCAGACAATTTGAAACGCAGTTTTGACAAACAATAAATGTATACATAATTACTTCGTTTTTCATCATAAATTTCTCTCTCTGCTCCTTCTTCAGCGTGGATCCATCTCTGACGTTTGTTCCTTGTTAGGAAACCGCACGAAAAGGTCACAAGCTCTTACCGTGGCAGTTTAAGTAGCAGTTTATTTTATACGATGAGGTTGTTGGCATCATGCACAATTTTACATACATAGACATATTTATACACGTTAATTTATTACATATAAGACTTGACCCTTTTACAGGATTGGCCAAACTTTCTTATAGAATGTTGAAGCTCTTATGGAATTAATTTAAATCCCGTCGTCACACGCTTAAGTTATTGATAATTTTTTTAACGCTATAACATCAAAGTTCTATGATCTTGTGGAAGATTTACTTGAACAGTACTGTGGCGAAGTATTAGATCTGTAATTTTGAAAATAATTCGTCTAGTTTTAACTATTTTGGATCAAGACCATATTTTGCTATCACAATTGTGAGTTTCTCATCTGGTGGGCATATAAAGCGCTTGGTCTTTCCAATGCGCGAAGATTTATACCCAAAACTCGTCTATATAAAATCCCACTTACGCTCTTTTAGAGTGTTATTTGGGTGGTTTATTTGTTTGTTTTTGTTTTTTTTTTTTTTTGGTTTTAAATTGCATTGGAGAGGTTCGCTAATCTATACCACGCAGTGATAATGCGCTATATCGTAGGAAATAATTGCGTCATAAGTTTCTAGTCTAATCTTCTTAGAAAAGATCGCTTTCTGTTTTATGCAGGTCATGAATAAAGTCGATATTATTAAGCTAGCTTGCAGGTTTTCATCGATAATGCGACGAGAGAGCATTCATACCAGGAGACACCGTCCTTTTAAGTGCCGGCGGGAAAGGATTAGTCCGAAATTTACCTAGGTAATGATGCATGAAGGCATTTCTGGAGTCACTTATATGACAACCAGTTAAGAACACTGCTTTATTATACAGATGTGGGAGTGAACCTCTGTCTGTGCAGCTAATTACACCCTCATTAACCATTGAAATAATCCACACACTTCCAGGGATTTCCCACATGGTGAAACATAGTTGAGAACCTAGCATTGTACACTGAACTTGGAGGAGTCATAACTCTAGCTTCTTCCTCCTAGCTTGGGACCATATGCCATGATCCTTTAAATGTCAGCCAAGCTGGAGAAACTGGAGCTCACGACTTCTACTCACATGTTTCGGAATTAAAGAAAAACCACTGGAAAAACCTAGATCTACAATTTATAAAATATTAAGGAGGCTTTAACTTGGAATTAGCTGCTAAAGAGCAAGAAGCTCAGCAGCCCTAGTCAAACAACAATCTAGGTTAAACATCTTTTTCCCAGAGATCTACCAAACGATTCGCTGGGATCTACTGGTGGATCAAGAACGACCCGTTGTCGACCCCTGACGTTTAGGAAGGAACACAGTGTCAAATGTCACCTGTTACGATACATAATGAAGCAAAGATTCAAGCGCTGTTCAAACGATGAACTGTACATCGCATTTATTGTGGGAGGAG
The DNA here is from genome assembly GCA_024509875.1 of Oreohelix idahoensis. NCBI lineage: Eukaryota > Metazoa > Mollusca > Gastropoda > Stylommatophora > Oreohelicidae > Oreohelix > Oreohelix idahoensis. Next base: position 8,873 of record JAMPIV010004385.1, read on the forward strand.
GTGGGAGAGAAAGGAAGGGGTAGTAGTAACCTATGCGCCACGTATATTTCCCAGTGGTCTCTAATGAGACAAAGTGACATTTCTTGTGAAACAACCAGGGTGTAAAAAAAAAAACAATCTAAAAACAACGAAAGCCTTATTTTACTATATATGATTTGGAACTTTACACTAAAAATGGATTTTTTAAAATGACATCATAAAACTAGTTGACGTTTCAGCTTCTTCTTGCATTTCCCTTTTCTTCCTGCCTTCTGCTCCACTCAGCTTTTATTTATTTTTTGTTTTTCGTATGGTAATATTCGTTTCATGTTAAGACTTTCTGGAATAGAAAAACAAAATGAATTGAAAAAAAAAAACAAAACATTGTGTTATGACCGTAACAGTAACATAGCTATATTGAGCCACAAAATAAACACACAGTGGAAACAGGCATAATTTTTTTTTTCCTTATTTGCCTCGTTTTGGCGTTCAACCTAGTCGGTTATATTAGGTGTCCAAATATAAAAGACGCTTAGGTCTTGAATATAATTTTTAAACAGACATTAGGGAAACGCGAGAGCAAGGGACAATGTCTAAAAGACAGCGATGAATATCCCTTGCGCACGCACACACACACACACACACACACACACACACACACACACACACACACACACACTTGTGGCCTGAAATTTGACAAAATTCAACCTGGAACTAAATACTGCAAATAGCGGGTGCCACCTAATCGTGGAGTCACAAGAATATACAACCTTCTCTTAGCTCTCACCCCCCTCCCCCTCCCCCAAGCCATATTCCATAACAGGCCTGACTCTACCCGTTTTCAGGAACCCTGAGCTGATTACTGCCTTAATTACAGTCATTAATGCAGAAGTCTGAGGGCAAACGAAGAAAACGATTCCCAATGCCGAGCAATTCCAAAAACCTTTCAGTGCTGTCGGAACTTTTGTCCCTATATCTTGTCTCCACCTCACCTTTACTGACGTTCCTCCTTTTGCTGACACATGCAACCCTACGTTCTTGAAACTACTCACTTCCTCCAACCTTTCCCTTCCAAACAAACTATCAGCTGGTACTGCTGCTCTACTCTGTAGCACACCATCACCTAACTCGTTCCTACAATTACACATGCCTACACATAAATGTGAAGTGGGATAAATGAGATTTTCATAAATGAGAAATGGAATTTTTGCATTTTTTAACCATAAAAATGGCGCCCCCAAATTTGGCGCCCAGAGCACGCGCCCCACCTGCCTCGCTCTATATACCTCTGAGTATGGTATATGTGTTGCTGTTGTTGTTTAAATGACTTCTGAACTTCTCACTCTTTTACTGTCAATACAAAGTTGAAGACTCCTTGGTATTATCTACACTGTAGATCTATTCTTTTCCTGTGGCTTTTCTGCCATTCCAAAATATTCTGAGTTTAAGTCATGAGCTCCAGTTTCTCCAGTTTGGCTTGCATTTAAAGGATCGTCACATCTGATCTCAAGTTAGGAGTAAGAAGCGTGTGACAACTATGTAAAGAGCTAAAATACTGTGCTCTGGTTCTGGGGTCTCCAAGGAATTGTCACGTCTTGCAAAGAGCCGCTTCTCATCTCCCCCTGCCCATCACTGCGTCCGAATTGAGATCCTCCTGCATGCAGTCAACCAGATCAAAGCTAAAGAATCACGTCTGAGGCTCAAGTGACTTCTCCAAGCTTAGTGTGTAATGTTGGGTTCTCAACATGTTTCACCACAGGCGGAATACCTGGAAGTGTGTGGATGACTTCAAGAGTCAATGAGGGTGTAATTAGCCTCACAGACAAGTTTTTTTTTTTTTTTCTATAACCAGCGGCACTCGAGCTTTCCAGCTCTTTCGGCCCAATGACATGTCATTGCGAGGCTGGGGGGTCAGTGGACTTTCCTTCCAACCCGGTCAGGAGCTTCGCTCCTTCCCATCCACACGGGATTTATGTGCAGGAGCCGTTCAGGTTATTCAGTCAAATTTCCGGTCGTAAACATTTCTTCAAACGCCGACGGCCGGGTTTGAACCATGAACACCTGGTCGCCAGTACAACGTCGTAGCCATTACACCAGCGCGGCTCCCACAGACAAGTTAACTTCAATATACCATTGCTGAAAATGTGCTAAGTTAATAAACAACTACTTTGAAATGTTATGTCATTTTTTAACGCCCATCCCCCCTCATTTTTTCCCTATGGATCAGACGTGGGTCTGCCTTGGCTTAAGTCTCGTAAAATTCGGAGTCGGGACATGTTTTACCGACTCCTGGCTTCGACTCCACTAAAAACGAACAACTCCACTATCCCAGCTCCGGACTCCACAGCCATGGAAACAACTAACGATCGCTGCTAAAATATAAGCTAGGGCAGGGGTCCCCAATCTTTTTCGGCCCATGCACACTCTAGGCTTTTAGTAACCCTTCCAGCGCCTCATTATTCAATATGTGCGGCAAAATTATCTTTAGTTTACCATGCATATGCACGTACGAAAATAAACAGATTAATTAGTTTTTCATAAAGGAAACTTTATTCAGTACATAACAATTTATAGCGTCATAAAGATCATAAATGTTTATCAGAACATGGTAAAAAAATTAGCGAGATCCTTGATTCTGTTTCTTGTCAAACAACATTGGTAAAAGTTATTGAAAAAAACAAAAACAATCTCACGTTCAGTCCCTGCCATCACCGGTGTCAATACCTTGTCGAGGAATGGCGGCTTGCGTACCCTGATTACCCCCAGAGCTATGCCAGCGGGAGTTTTACTCCTGGAAGGTTCTACCAAGCTGGACAGGTTTGCGCGGGCAGGGGTCAGACGAAAGCAGACACCCTGGTCCTCCAGGTTGGGGTTTTAGCATACTGCTGACACCCCTGTCTATGTAAAAAAATTGAAGTTACGGAAACAACAACGAATAAACAAACTTTGCTGCGGGACGGACATTCGGAGTCTGAGGCTCGTATGACTGTCAGTGGTGAAAGCCGAAAGGAAGCCACTGACATGAGAACGGACGTCCTGACCGCAAAACATGATACAAGAATAGGATTTTGGTATGTCAGGACAATGAATTAAGACAGGTAAACTAAAACAGGTCACGGCAGAAATGAGAAACTACAGGTTACACATTCTAGGGATAAGCGAGAGCAGATGGACAGGGGCAGGAAAAGTTAAAACAGCAACAAGAGAAACAGTACTTTACTCTGGAAGAGAGGATGGACAGCACAATGAAGGCGTAGCCATTATTTTACAGAAAGGAATAGAAAGGACATTACTGGAATGGAAACCCATCAACAACAGACTGATAAGATTAAGATTGAGAGGTAGATTCACCAATATTACAATAATACAATGCTACGCACCAACGAATGACACCGATGAAGAGGTCAAGGATGAATTATATCAACAACTGCAGAAAGAAATGGAAGACACACCTAGATATGATCTTGTTATAGTAATGGGAGACCTCAATGCGAAAGTTGGTACACACAATACATATAATGATAGAGTAATGGGAAAATGCGGCAGCGGAACAGCAAACGAAAATGGGAATAAATTAATAAGTTTCTGTAGTATTAACAACCTGGTCATTGGAGGAATACTTTTCCCACATAAAGAAATTCACAAATTAACATGGGAATCACCAAATGGTCGGGACAGAAACCAGATAGACCACATCATGATTAACGGTAGATGGAGACATGCATTACAAGATGTGAAGGTAAGAAGAGGTGCAGATGTGGGAAGTGATCACCATTTAGTAGTAGCAAAACTGAAAGTGAAACTAAGAAGGGTTGGACCAACTGTAACTACACAGAAAAGGTTTGACATCAGCAAATTGAAGGACCCCCTTACCAGAAAAGCTATTGCGGCTGACATAAAGAAACGATATCAATTTGCAAAAAGTCAGGAAAAGACATTGACTGATGATATAGACCAGAAATTCAACACCATTTCAACAATATATAAGGAAAGCAGCAAATCATGCTTGGGATTCCAGAAAAGGAAGAAGCAAGACTGGATAACACCAGAAACATTAAACACCATAACACTGAGAAAGGAAATGAAAAGAAAGAAAACAGAAGCGAAGTCCCCCAGGTTAAAGCAACTATATAGCGAACAGTACAGTCAGCTGGACAAGGAAGTTAAACGCCAAACCCGAGCCAACAAAAGGAATTTCCTAGACGATTTTGCAAGACAGGCAGAAGAGGCAGCACTGAGAAATGAACAAAGCACAGTATACAAAATAACTAAATTGATCAGAGGAAAACGAGGTGCAAACAATATTACATTAGTAAGAGATAAGCAAGGAAATCTCATCACGACAGCAGAGGGACAGGAAACAAGATGGGCAGAGCACTTCAGAGAAACTCTGAACAAGGAACCACCAGAGACACAATTGAATGTTCCTGAGGCTGAAAACGATCTAGATGTAAATACAGACATTCCACGAAAAGAAGAAATCATCACAGCAATCAAAGGGTTAAAGAACGGAAAAGCTCCTGGCCATGATAACTTAAATGCAGAGCTATTTAAGACAGACCATGAGCTAGCAGCAGAACTATTAGAACCACTATTTGCACAAGTCTGGAAAACGGGGACAACACCATCAGAGTGGAACAAAGGAATAACTGTCAAATTGCCCAAGAAGGGAGATCTTGCAGACTGCAATAATTGGAGAGGAATCACTCTTCTCTCAGTTCCCAGCAAAATACTAGGCTGGATAATTATACAGAGAATTTCAAAAGCAGTCGACCACAAACTGAGGAAAGAACCAGCAGGATTTAGAAAGAACAGATGTGTAGATCATATATTCACTCTCAGGAACATTATAGAGCAGTGCTCAGAATGGCAAAGACAGCTGTACATTAATTTCGTTGATATTGAAAAGGCTTTTGACAGCATACATAGGGACAATCTATGGAAAATACTTAGGGCTTATGGAATTCCAAGCTGCATAGTGTCAATCATAAAAAGCCTCTATGCCAACTTTACGTGTAGTGTTGGTCAGAGCAACCTAACCTTTGAGGTGAAGATAGGAGTACGACAGGGATGCCCCTTATCAACCACTCTATTTTTAACAGTCATAGACTGGGTGATGCGACAGACAACAGAGGGCAGTCCAAGAGGAATAAGATGGACTACATTTTCTACATTAGAAAATCTGGAATATGCAGATGACATTGCACTACTAGCACATTCACATCAACACATCCAGGAAAAAACGGATAGACTTAATAAGTTTAGCCAGCAGGTGGGCTTGAACATCAATTTTAAGGAAGTCAGAGGTCATGACGCTCAAATGTGAGCAACCCTGAGCCCATATCAGTAAGGAATCAGCAACTGGTACAGACAGACACCTTCACATACCTAGGATGCATAGTAAAACCAGACGGCGGGGCAGGCAAAGACATCAACATCAGAATGAATAAGGCAAGAGCAGCCTTTTTTAGCCTAAACAACATCTGGAAGTTCTCTCAATACAGCACAAGCACAAAATTAAGATTATATCAGAGCTGTGTGCTTTCTGTGCTTCTCTATGGTGCGGAATGCTGGAGAGTTACAGAGAAGGAAATGTCGAAATTGTCCTCTTTTTACACAACATGCCTAAGAAAAATTCACCGAATCTTTTGGCCGAATACCATCACCAACCAAGATCTGCTTACTTGGAGCAAGCAAGAGGACATGCACACCATCATAGCTGGCAGACGCTGGAGCTGGGTTGGCCATGTCCTCAGAAGAGACCCCGATGCCATCACAAGAACAGCTATAATTTGGACCCCTGAAGGAAAACGAAAGAGAGGCCGACCAAAAACAACCTTGCGGAGGACTGTGGAAGCTGAGATGCAAAGAATGAACCAGAGTTGGGGCACTGTACGAAGAATGGCCACCGACCGAGCAAAGTGGAATCAATTTATTGTTGCCCTACAAGACGCCACTAGGCGTGATGGCCACTGACTGCTTTGACGGTCGGCGGCTAAGGATTAAAGAAGAAGAAGACGTTCAGTCCAGTTTTTCTTGCTTAGAGTTTGAATGAGAAAAAGGAATCGCCGTTTTCTCTCCAATGCAAATTTTTTTTTTTTTACGCGAACACTATATCGTTTATAACATTTCAGTTGAATAATATTATCATCATCATCACCTCATATCTCCACAACGGAGGTCAACTGCAATGGGCCTTCAATGTTTTATATCTCTTGTATTGATGGTCCCTCCGAGAGACTCTTTATTGTCCATCTCTTGATGTTATCTCGCCCATTTATAGCACTGCCTTCCTCTTGCACGTTTACTGCCTTCCAATATGGTCTTCAGAACATAGAATAAATGAGTTATTTACTGTCGCAGAGAGATTTATGATTAATAAATTTCTATATCTTTTCTCTATTCTACCCGTGTCTTCTATTTTATTATCGCTCTTTTATCCTTTTTCTTTTTTTCGCATTCGTTTCATTGTGAAAATATAAATCTCCCATTCAAACCTTCGCCTGTCTCTTTTCTTATTTAGCAACGCATTTTTATTGCTGTTAAGCTAAGTTCTTGAGTAGACCGAATAGTGTGAAATTCGTACTCGACAGGGATAAGATGGCAGACATTCGTCTAACATTTTCATCTGACACGGCGCTCTTGGTTAAGTTTCTCGGTGTTAGGTGTGAGAGGCGCCAACATGCATCGCTGGGGAATGACCATAGGTAGCGGCAGGTGTGAAACGAGTCTGGCAGTTTCAGTGCCGTCGTCTGAGTTTTATGTAGGTGTTAAGACGGGAACTATTTCGGGTTTTCGAGAATTAGGAAATCATTTCTTTTCATAAGATATAAACCCCAGTAGTTTAGACTAAATTCATTCAGTACTCCGCAGTCAAGACTAGAACCATCTAGCGTTCGATTCCTAAGATCTCTGTTGATAGAAGCATCATTTAGTTGGTTGATTGCAATCTAGCTTTCGATTCCTAAGATCTCTGTTAATAGAAGCATCATTTAGTTGGTCGAATTGGATATAGTTCTTAGTAGTTCTGTGTTGAGGTTTAATTATATATCTAGTATTTTGTGAGTGATTTAAGTGGTAAATCGCCTATTTTATTTTCACTAGTTAGATTTCTGTGCAGAGGGATTAAATTATAAGTCTGTTATATTCTCTAGTTGACGTGTTACAGTGGAAAGCAGAATAAATTATTATTTCTAGCTTAAACTCATGCAGCTGTAAATAAAATTTAATTAAATTGCTAGAAACCAGTCCGAGTATATTGTAACTAACTTATAACTGCACTGAGTCATCATTGAGTATTGACGAAATACGTAGGTATTTCTAATTCATGATGATTGATTTTTTTAAACGATCATAATTATTTCACGGGAGTTTTAACGTTAAAACAAGCTCTACGCTTGCAGTTATAATGTAAGTTATAACCGAAGCAAATATTGTGGTTAAGTATTTTGTACTTTTCTCTTCCTTACACAGTTTTGGGTCAGCCCAACGTTTACCAGCGGTTTTAGTACAACTGAGAGAAGAAACATTTTTATCTTTAACCACATGGGTCTACAAGTTAACACCTGTCTGGCAGGGTGTTTGCCTCCATAAATAGACAGAGTACAAATCTCACTAACGGTTTTAAAGACTAAATGCCTATACTGGGCCTATTGAGCCAGATTATATTTCTTCACAAACTCTCATGTACATGCAGCCCTGTGGCGAGAAAAATTACACAGCATTAAAATTCCGACATTTTTGACTAAATTGTGGTGTGACCAATAATTATCTATTGAGAGAAGTTACCAACCGGTCATTTTCCTAAATAAGGGAAACCTCGTTATTCTGACACTGTGAGCCCGCTTAAGTCTAATTCTTACCTGAACTGAGTAAATTGACACTAACTTAAATCTGAAAAGAAAACTATCGCATGAAGAGGACGCTCCCAGGACCCATTGGATGAAACCAAAATCTGCAGAGCTGGGATCCGCTTCATCAAAAGAACGACAGATTAAACGGTGTGTGTGTACTAACGTGCGCCAGACGGTGAACACCAGCAAGATTTTAGGTAAGAAAAAGGAGACAGGACCCCTGCTGAAAGAACAGAGTGAAAGCAAACTGAGTGATTCTTTTATGATATGATTTGTGCACCCAAATTTTTTTTTTTTGTAATTTCATTTATGCAAATTGTTGCTAAATGCGGGTTTTCCTCTCTTGGGATAGATTAGGGTATACATTCTGTTCTCAACTTTAGAGGGAAATCTGAGACTATAGTGTATATATCAACGTCCTTTTCAGGACGAACGAAGAAGAAGAAGGGTCTCAAAAACGTGACAGTCCCACATTTGATCCCAGGTGAAAGGCTAATGACGGTGTTTGTACAAGATGTGAGTAATCCTTTACAATTCTACAGAAAAATAGACTTGGATATTGGAGGTGCGGATAAACCACGAAATGTCCAGACAAGATGGCGGAATTGCGCCGAGTCATAGTCTGATAACGACGGTTGAATTACGTGGGATAGGCAAGTCAGATAATTCCCCCAATCTGGGAGGACATGTTGAAGTGTGAGAGACGTAACTTGACCAGTTAATGATCGGATGTTTACTGCCCAATTTTAGAAAAGTAACGTTTGAAATTTTGCACTCGATGAGTCATGCAAAATATTTCATCATAAAGTGCCATACATTTAAACGTTCAAATAAGATTGGCTGATACTTTGAGGCGTGAATAACAACTGCGTCGATTGGGCGTTTGTCCCAACAGCCCGAACAAGGCGGGGGACAAAAACCTACAATATAATCTGACAATTTTTGCAAGTCTAGTTCAGTGAGAATTGCCAGAGTTAAGACTAGAATCAATTCCATTTATCAGACCGAACCTTGTTTGAACAATTGTGAGGACTTTAGAGCCCAGAGTAAACTCTACCATGTAACAAGGACAATCGGAATCTGAGGAATCTAAAACACGGAGTCAAAGTGGGATTTCATTGTTAAAGTAACGACCCCTAAGAACACGTGTGGGAGGCCAGTTCCAGTGCATTTATTCCTCTGAGCAAACAGTCTATGTATTTTACATTCTATAATTTTCATTACTAACATGTGAACTAATATGTATATAGTGCCATGTGAATATTAATACGTGAAAATTGCTAGTGGATGTCCAAGTCATTTGAGGCTGGTAACCTCAGCATATAGTATGATGATTTCATGAACCACAACTGCAAGGGCTGGTGACTGCTTTATTGCTAGTTTCTTAAAGAGAACCCCATAGGTAGTCCCAATTTCCATATAGAGCAGGGAGGGAAAGATGAAAGAAATGATGTACAGTCTAATTATAATATTCATATTTTCAAACCAGTGTAAATGTCTGTGTAAGCATATTCACTTCACAATTAATGAAAGTTTCAAGCTTTTCAACCAGTGTAGATGTAAATGAAAACATATTCAATCTATATTGTGAACATTTTTCAATCAGTGTAGATGTAAATGTAAACATACACTAGCTATACTATTAACCTTTTCGTTTGAATGTAAAGTAAATCTAAAGCTATTCAGTTTAAATGTAAAGAAATTTTTCTCTCAATGGATTAAGCTTAATTCTCATCGAGGGTAAATGCTGAGGTAGATGGGATGATGAAATAGGAAGAATGGGACACATAAGTATGTGTCGGGAAACTCAATACTCAGAGGGTATTCGTTTCTATTCTTTTACCATACTAGTTGATGGTACCAGTGAGGGTACTAATCTCTGGAACAAAGTGAGGGTAGAAGTGGACTGACGTTAAGCTAGACACCATCAACAGAGGGTTTCAGAGACGCGAGACCAGCTTGGCAGTTACTCCCTGATCCTACTTGGAACGTGCTGCGCCTTTAATCTTGACCAGAGACGCGAGAACTCCAGTGACCCATCTGCACAAATCCCAAAACCCCAGCAGGAAAAGAAACTGCCATTTGCAGCTAAGTCAAACCTAATAACTGCCAATTGACTTCTTACATAAAACACCATACCATCATGCAAAGATGAGTATTTTCTGTTAAAGATTATTCAATTTTTCAAACTGTTAAAACTTAGTTGATTATTAAATTTGTTATTTGTAAATATACAAATTTAACGACGATTTAATCATTTTGGATGTACTGCATGTTTGTCTCAGTCAGTTTACTAACTATAGTCTAAACAGAGCTATACCAGAATAATAATATTTATTCCACTGAATAAATCAGGGTGGGGGCTTGAACGAGCTGAAATTAATAATTGCTTAACTCTTCATAAAAGGCGGCGTATTAGATATAAGTTAACAATTGCCCTGCACAACGCAACATTGATCTTGACTTCTGAAATATCTTATGAAATTTCCCTTGAGATAGAATCATCATTATCCTTCTATTTACAACTCTGCCAAGAGTAATCTTGTGCGAAGGTAGACATATTTGAAGACCCATATTAGATACTCTTTGAGTTTTGGCCACCGTTGGACCACTACTGCAAAGCAGGGGAGGCAATTCCGTGACAGGAGACCAAGATAGTAGACGTAAGGCGACTGTGTGTAAAGAATGCCAGCAGATGTCAGTATCAGTCATGTTACGGTGAGCAGTGTAACATGAGATGTGTCTGAAGCCATTGTTAGGTACCCTCAGCTTGTTATTCGTATGTTAACCATATACGATGTTACCGATGTCCAGGATTCTGTATTGATGAAATATATATGTACATAGGCTTGTACAACAGACTTCTGTTGAGATTATGAACGAGTGTCGCTAGTGAGACTGATGGTTGTGATCACCCAAGAATTATCATACCCCAGTTTTGAGGACAACAAGCCACGTTTAAGTAACCTGGGACATATGTTACATGTTGGTCCGTAACAGATATGTAAGCAGCAAAAAATTACAAAATAACGTATTAAAAGTACACAGCTAATATTGACAACACATATATTATATTATATGTAAGTGTATGCGCGTGGTTGCAAGTTTTTAGTGTTTAGAAATAAAAGCATTCACGTGTTTTTTTCCCACTGACAAATAATACGTTTAAGAAGAAGATATTTCACAGAGAAAGTATTAATATTTGTTACATTGTTATGTGTGAATGTAAAGAGTTTTGTTCTACGATTATAGGATAGTGATCGGCAACATAACTTCTTTTAGTGTCCAGGCTGCAAGTTAACAAGTAACGAAAAAAAAATATGGAGTAACAAAATCAATTTATAGCGGGTCCTTGCACTTCGTTAACATCGACATCAGATATTCTCAGGAACTGATTTACCTTACATAAGAGTTTTCATTTTAAGGACATTTCCAGGAGTCGATGGCATTCCGATACAGCCGGGAAAGATGCATGGGTGGTCATTTCCAGTCGCAAGTCTAGAGTCATTCAATCAGCGTTACTTCTACGTTCATCCAAAGATTAGCAGCGGAAGAGTTACTGTTTTTTCTTGTTGCAGCGTTTAACAGCGGCGGTAAAACAAAAACATCCCAAAGTTGAAAACACTAAACTCTTGATGTGTAAAATGAAAGACAAAATTATTTCTTGCTTCAGGAAGCTGCGAAAAGGTCTTCAAAACAGTGCACTTTGGATATTTCCGTTGCCAGCAGCAAAAGACGAAAGATTAAAAACACCAACGTCCACACCACTACACCACCATCAAGTTTACCAGCCCTGCACATCGAATCTAAGGAAACATGATAATTTTATATTTTTATTTTATTAAACACCCATTTTTAAATGTAAAAATCAAGTACAGTATAACATGTAAGAAATACCTTTTTATGTGTTATTCAAGTTGCCTGCCAAAGGGTTTTGAACTAATAATGTTAAAAAAGAATGTATTATTGGTTTTCTGCTTACGATATTTTCAACATACAATGGGTTTTCTGGAACAAATTACCATCAGATGTTGGGGCCTGAAGATATTCTTATTATTTTATGAAGACGCTGACGATGGATATAACAGACCCTGACGATGGATATAACAGACCCTGGACGATTGATATAACAGACCCTGACGATGGATATAACAGACCCTGACGATGGATATAACAGACCCTGGACGATGGATATAACAGACACTGACGATGGATATAACAGACACTGAGGACAGATTTTGATGGAATTACAAGGCAGTTCTTGTTCTGTGACTCCAAGGGTAAGGGATGTAGAGAGAGAGAGAGAGAGAGAGAGAGAGAGAGAGAGAGAGAGAGAGAGAGAGAAAAACAGAGAGACAGAGAGAGACAGACAGAAATACACAAAAATAAGAGACTTGGAGACAGAAATGAAGGGATAAAGAAGGCATGGAACGACTTAGAGGGGATGGGACGGGGCAGTAAGGCTTGGCGTGAATTAGTTGAAGGCTTGTGTTCCCTGGAGAACTGACGGGTAATGGTGATGGTAATGGTGATGGTAATGGTGATGGTTACGGTGATGGTAATGGTGATGGTAATGGTGATGGTTATGGTGATGGTAATGGTGATGGTTACGGTGATGGTTACGGTAATGGTAATGGTGATGGTTACGGTAATGGTGATGGTAATGGTGATGGTAATGGTGATGGTTACGGTGATGGTAATGGCGATGGTTACGGTGATGGTTACGGTGATGGTAATGGTAATGGTGATGGTTATGGTGATGGTAATGGTGATGGTGATGGTGATGGTAACGGTGATGGTTACGGTGATGGTAATGGTGATGGTAATGGTGATGGTAATGGTGATTTGTACTTTGTTCTTGTTTTCTTTTCTGCCTCATCAACGATCACGAGACCAAATAGTAGTTAAACTCCTTGCCAATATAGCTTGCACTACAGCATGCCCTTATGTTTTTGCAATGGTGGTTCTCTGTACCTGTTTACGATATTACATGAAAATGTTACTAATCTTTTGCTAGTACGACATATTTGGGACTGTAAAGTTAATTCATGTTTAGCTACCAGATTTCGTTCCGGGATTCAAATGAGTGAGATGTTTTAAAAGTTTTCTTGCCATGCCGACTGACGGAGACGACAATGTCGGTCCACAACTTACGAGCTTGATGCTGTTGATCATTTCTGTTGTTGATTTGTTTCCCATGCTAAGATGATAATCATTTTTGTTTCTCCTTCTTTGTGGGCTCTATCCCCGTTTCTTCTTCTTCTTCTTCTTCTTCTTCTTCTTCTTCTTCTTCTTCTTCTTCTTCTTCTTCTTCTTCTTCTTCTTCTTCTTCTTCTTCTTCTTCTTCTGCTTCGTACACTCTCAGACGTCTTCTTGAATATATTTAAAAATAGCAGTGGTTAGAATGAAGATATTCGTATCTCCAAAGAGTGTTTCCAGTAATGGTACTGGTGATGCTCATAAGCGCTTCTCTGTTCCTCATATGTTGGGCATCATTGAAGCAGATGTTCAGCAGTTCTTTTATCAGTGCCACAGTTACATTTATCGGTAGTTCCTATCTTTAGCTAGTTGAATAGATGATAACCCAATCTGTTGTGGCTCCTGTAGAGTCTGAAGATTACCACTTGCAGTCTTCTGTTGAGCTTATAATATGCATCAGTTTTTGTGTGGCCCGGATGCTCTGCATCCCATTTATTCTTGTATCTACATTGATAAATCTCCTTTTCCATAAAATGGTAGCAAGTCGCTTCCGATGTACGTTCTGTATCGAGATTACAGATAAATATGTCTGGAAACTCAAGATTTGCAGACGACAGCATCGGGGCCGTATCAGGGCACAACATTTGTTTTTGAAGATAGCACAAGATGCCGGCGGAAGTCTGACGCAACGATATGAAGGGGTCACGCGTGGATATAAAATTTAATATTGGAATTGGAACTTGGAAACTGGAAATATAATGTAACAAAATCGGAGTCACATCACACACTGCAGCGCAAACGCCTGACTAGCGACTCCTAAAAGCCAGAAAGAAAAAGGAGACATTGGACTTTAAATTCCACAACTATGAGTTACAGCTCGAGTATTGGGCAACTTACGAATTCACAAGTAAACCCGCATTTTTAATACAAGATTGGAAACTTAGGAATTTGATCACAAGTCATAGAGGAATTAAACAAAAGTTTTCCCAGGCCAGTGATTTCGCAGAACATCCACCGTCAGAGGAATTATCTCTAATTTCCAGACCTAAGTGATTCGTGGCATCTAATACAGAGCTGTGTCCAGTCTAAATCTGTGCAAGGAGATTGTGTATTCCCAGAATTATGGGGTAAGTGTAAACAATTTATTTACTAATGTAAATTTTACAGGTTTCTTGCTAAATGGTAATATATGAGGCTGGCAACCTCAACGTATGAAAAGAGTATATTCATGAACCACTACAGTGCTGGTGATTGTTTCTTGCTAGTCGTGCTGGAAAACCCGACAGCAGAGGTGACCCCCGACTCCGACTGGAGCAGTGATAAGTGATGATTACATCACATGTGCCTCAAGTGTAGCATATCATTTTGTGAGATATATGTAACTTAATAATGTTAGTTCAGGCACAAATCATTATTCGCGCTGTCCAGACACAATTTCTCAGTTAATCCCCAAAGAAATAGTAGTGATTTCTATTCATCTTTCCTGAGTGACACTGTGTATACTCAAGAATTTAATACTTCTGAGAAATTAACACTGGTGGGTGAACAACGAGAAGATGCACCTGTTGAGATTCCAACCAAGTGTACTAAGCAGAGGCATTTTGTTCTTTCTATTTTGTCCAAAAGTTCGTGGAACGAAGCTAGTTGTGAGTGAAACGCAGGGAATCAACACCAGCCGCCTAAATCGGACCCGTCGTGTGAAGAAGTGCCCTCATCACCAAGCAGTGACGAAAATCACAGCTGCAGGACTCACCTAAAAGTTAAGTGCTTATAAAAAGGCACCAGCAAAACGGACTTTTAATATATCCTCACCCTAAATCTCAGTGAAGAAAAATTGTATTCCAATACAAAATCACCAGCATTTTATTTATTTTAAACTGTTGATACTAATTAATTACTAAAATTTGTTACCTGTTCTTTTTTAAACTAAACAATCATAGTCGATTCAGTTTTTATATGTCTGAAAGCAAACGTATATGCCAGAACAATATATATATATATATATATATATATATATATATATATATATACATATATATACATATGTGATAAAATTAACCGTGATGCAACGTTAAAATATCTCCAAAGATAAAATGTAGGGATAAAAACTAATGCGTAAGCTACTAGAATACATGATCGCCCACGCCGCGGGTCACCACCCGCCATGGAAATTAACTTGTTAGACGTGAAGGCAAAACGTTTACCCTTGGAACGGGATGAGAACGGAGATCAAAAGGAAAAAATATGACTGAACGCGTGCTTGAAACTAGCAAGGCTAAAAAGACGGAAGTGGGGGGGGGGGGGAAGGAGAAAAATTCACGTCCCCAAGTTGACACAAGGTAAAGAAATCGACAAAAGGGACCTTAGCTATTATACGCAACAGTCATTTCTTGGACGCTTTTGCGATAACTTAGTCCGTTTATTTGAATTCAGCGACGAATGCATTACAGAAGATGCTCGAAAATATTTCAAAAAAACCAACTAACCTTAAAAAGTAACTTTTTCTTAATAATAATGTTAGGAATATAAAACCTAGCTGGCCGGATGGCCCATCTTGAGCAGTGAAATAATATGCTTTCATTTATACAGACGGATAGATAATAAGAAAGATATTGACAAAAGACTGTGTTGTTCATATCAGCGAGCGACTGCATTGAAACAAAAAATGTCCCTAATTTTCAAAAACTGCGGCCTTGAGACTCAAGTGCTAAAATCTAGTTGGAATGAAAGAGAGGGGATGGGGTGGAGAATTGTGGCTAAAAATAACTTTAAAGGCAAAATTGTGTAGGGGAGGGCAGAGTTGGTTCAAAAAAAACAAGTGTGTTTTTTTGTGAAACGCAAGTAGAGACAGACGGACCAACAGACAATAATGCATACTTGACTGAGGTATGACTGAAATGACTTTTGGTAGGAGGTTTGAATTTGAAAAGAAAAAAAGGCGGTGATTGGCCATAGATGAATATATTATCGGCGCTCAGACGCGCATTTTTGCCATTCATCATAAGTTGTCCAGTAGTAGACACAGTAATTATTCAGTGGTGTATTTCCCAGAAGCTAATTGAAATATTTAGAGGGACGCCATACTAAAGCCAGCAGCTCAGCTGAGTTTTGCTAGCACATAACTGTGTTCTATATTCATAATTCTGGTAAGACTGAAAGTATTTCTTTGTATATTTTAATATGTGTTTAATGTTTCGAGTGATTTGATACTGCCATATCAAAATCTATCCCTTACAACAAGTAAGGATTCGCTCTAGACCCCCCGCCCCAGTTCAGGGTCTAGAGACAAATAAAATACATAAACTCCAGCAAGGATTATGAAGGGCGGATCAAGTGTTGAGATCAGTGGAACATATCACCTATCCTATTCTATGGCAGGAAGCTAATGAACATATTTCAGAATATGTAGTCTGGGGGAACTTATCCTATGTGAAACCAACTTGGTAAGATGTGTTGTATGGTCAAAGAGATCTGACCCGTCTATGTGGTGTTGTTGTGTGTAGTGTTGTGTCCAGAAATGGTTTAGAGGATGGAATTCTGACACATGACCAATACTTTTATTGCAGAACTGTGAGTTTTTTTTATTTGGCACCAATGTGGTGTCAAATGAGGTGTTGAATAATACAAGAGTGGACCCGTGCAGTTTATATTTTGGCAGAGCAGCCTTATTGCCCCCAAGCACGGAGAGGTGGGGCCACCTGATTCCAGCACCAGAACTACTCATTCAAGATACGTGAGCGTCTGGCCTGCTGGATACTCACCAACTTAATTTCTAACACACCAATTATAATCCCATCAATAAATGGACAATGTGTAGTCGCCATAGACAGGGAGTGATGAGGCCACCCCAACAGCACATCCATTAATCGTTCTCCCAGATAAATTACAACTATAAACAGTAGTAATATTAACTAGTCTTGTAAAATACACATGTACACACCTTTCATTTATTATGCCATATATTCATGCATTTCATTCATAATTGCAAAACCTTTCATATGTTCTGACCAAAATAAAACCTTGGTTCAGAACAAATAAACTTAAAGAAAATTTACTATCAAAATTTTACACAGCTTGAGTTAGTTCAGTGTGTTATAACATTTTATTAATATTATTAGACTTATTAAATATCTGTGTGTGTGTGTATGTAAACTACCACAACACATTACATATCAGTACCCTAGAATTTTAACGTAGCCACATTCATTAGTAAAAAAAGATAGGTGTGAGGTCGTAGTGGTAGCAAGAAGGGCCTTCTGTAAATTCACAGCTCCATTTATCTCAGGAGCCTTCACAGCTGACCTCATGCATCACACTAGGTAATATCACAATCATACAAATACCATCAAATCCACTACAACATATATATATAGATATATATATATATATATATATAGATATATATATATATATATATATATATATATATATATATATATACATCTCATCTCAGCCCGTAACCCGTCATGGGTCGTAGGGGTGCCATGGTGGAAGCATCAGCAGACAGGGTCCTCCACTGCTCTCTATCCTCAGCAATGCGTACAAGTGTGGAAAAACCGTGTCCTGCCCATTCTTTGATGTTATCAGCCCAGGATTTTCTCTGCCTTCCTCTTCTCCGTTTACCTTCGACTGTTCCCTGAAGGATCGTTTTCGAAAGGGAGTCATGACGAGTTACATGCCCAAACCAGGCAAGCTTTCGACGTTTCACTATTGACAAAAGTGGTTCTTGGTGGCCTGCATATATATATATATATATACCTCTAAACAGAGCTATACCATTATGAGAGGAATTCGCTGAATTAACTCAGCTGAGGGCTTGAACGGGCTAAAAACCATTGCTTAAATCCTTCACAAAAGACAACGGACAGATATAAGTTAACCATTGCTCAGCGCTATGCCGCATGGTTCTTGACTTCTGAATTATCTTGTGAAGACTCCCTTCGGATAGAAACAACACTACACTTCCATCTACATCTCTGCCTATAGTAATATTGTGCGAAGGTAAACCCCTTTGACGACCCATTTAGATACTCTTGAGTTTTGGCCATTGTTGGACCACTACTGCTAAGCAGGTAATGCAATCCGTGACAAGTGTTAACAAGCAACAGTTTGTAATTTAGCCAGTATGGACAGGTTTCACATTTCGTTAAGTTAATTAATGTTAGACGTCCAACCATTTTTCTCAGACGCCATTTTATGTCATTACACAAACTATTACAAACTAAAAAGAATAATTTAAAGAATGACATTTCGTTTAGTGAAACAATTCCTCATATATAAGCTTACAGCAGGGATCGAAACCGGACATCATACGTCAGATAAAATGTACAGCTTGAGGAACAGACATGCATCACAGCTTTACACACAGACAGACATCACAGGGTAAGAAATAGACAGACATCAAAGCTTTGCACAGAGATACCATAGCTTTACACACAGACTGACGTCTAGATTTAACACACAGACTGACATCACTGCTAAACAAACAGACTGACATCACAGTTTAATGCACAGAATGACAAAAAATCTTAACACACAGATATCTCAGCTTAATACACAGACAGACATCACAGTTTAACACACAGACAGGCATCAGAACTTAACACACAGACAAACATCAGCTCTTAATACACAGACAGTCATCAGAACTTAACACACAGACAAACATCAGCGCTTAATACACAGACATGCATCAGAACTTAACACACAGACAAACATCAGCGCTTAATACACAGACAGGCATCAGAACTTAACACACAGACAAACATCAGGGCTTAATACACAGACAGGCATCAGAACTTAACACACAGACAAACATCAGCGCTTAATACACAGACAGGCATCAGAACTTAACACAGAGACAAACATCAGCGCTTAATACACAGACAATTATCAGAACTTAACACACAGACAAACATCAGCGCTTAATACAGACAGGCATCAGAACTTAACACACAGACAAACATCAGCGCTTAATACACAGACAGGCATCAGAACTTAACACACAGACAAACATCAGATTTTAATACACAGACAAACATCAGAACTTAACACACAGACAAACATCAGAACTTAATACACAGACAAACATCAGAACTTAACACACAGACAAACATCAGCTCTTAATTAACAGACAGGCATCAGAACTTAACACACAGACAAACATCAGCTCTTAATTAACAGACAGGCATCAGAACTTAACACACAGACAAACATCAGCTCTTAATTAACAGACAGGCATCAGAACTTAACACACAGACAAACATCAGCTCTTAATTAACAGACAGGCATCAGAACTTAACACACAGACAAACATCAGCTCTTAATTAACAGACAGGCATCAGAACTTAACACACAGACAAACATCAGCTCTTAATTAACAGACAGGCATCAGAACTTAACACACAGACAAACATCAGCTCTTAATTAACAGACAGGCATCAGAACTTAACACACAGACAAACATCAGCTCTTAATTAACAGACAGGCATCAGAACTTAACACACAGACAAACATCAGCTCTTAATTAACAGACAGGCATCAGAACTTAACACACAGACAAACATCAGCTCTTAATACACAGACAGGCATCACATCATGTTTTGATCTGACCTGTTTTCATGAGTCTAGGTCCAGCTTTATGGAGTGGGGTGTCCAGTTCCCTTCCTCGCTGCCTTTGCTTTCCCTAACTCATGAGCAGAGTCAGATGACCATTTACAGTTGGGTAGACTGGAGCGTGACGATCCGAAACTCAGTAACTGAGCTGTAGGAGGATAGCGCTCTAACGCTTAGCTGCTAGGACTCTTAATTTTAAATGCCTAACAGTAGTTAGAATTCAGAAAAATAAAGCAAAGTCTAGTACGGTACTAGTTTAAAACCACATGCGCTCAGAAAAGTCAACAGCAGCGACTTGCGACTTGCTACCATTTTATGGAAAAGGAGATTTATCAATGTAGATACAAGAATAAATGGGATGCAGAGCATCCGGGCCACACAAAAACTGATGCATATTATAAGCTCAACAGAAGACTGCAAGTGGTAATCTTCAGACTCTACAGGAGCCACAACAGATTGGGTTATCATCTATTCAACTAGCTAAAGATAGGAACTACCGATAAATGTAACTGTGGCACTGATAAAAGAACTGCTGAACATCTGCTTCAATGATGCCCAACATATGAGGAACAGAGAAGCGCTTATGAGCATCACCAGTACCATTACTGGAAACACTCTTTGGAGATACGAATATCTTCACGCTAACCACTGCAATTTTTAAATATATTCAAGAAGACGTCTGAGAGTGTACGAAGCAGAAGAAGAAGAAGAAGAAGAAGAAGAAGAAGAAGAAGAAGAAGAAGAAGAAGAAGAAGAAGAAGAAGAAGAAGAAACGGGGATAGAGCCCACAAAGAAGGAGAAACAAAAATGATTATCATCTTAGCATGGGAAACAAGTCAACAACAGAAATGATCAACAGCATCAAGCTCGTAAGTTGTGGACCGACATTGTCGTCTCCGTCAGTCGGCATGGCAAGAAAACTTTTAAAACATCTCACTCATTTGAATCCCGGAACGAAATCTGGTAGCTAAACATGAATTAACTTTACAGTCCCAAATATGTCGTACTAGCAAAAGATTAGTAACATTTTCATGTAATATCGTAAACAGGTACAGAGAACCACCATTGCAAAAAAATAAGGGCATGCTGTAGTGCAAGCTATATTGGCAAGGAGTTTAACTACTATTTGGTCTCGTGATCGTTGATGAGGCAGAAAAGAAAACAAGAACAAACTACAAATCACCATTACCATCACCATTACCATCACCGTAACCATCACCGTTACCATCACCATTACCATTACCATAACCATCACCATTACCATCACCGTAACCATCGCCATTACCATCACCATTACCATCACCGTAACCATCACCGTAACCATCACCACATGTGCGGACGTGTTTTTATTTGGCTCTACATTTTGGATATTTTATTCTAAGTTGTTCCCATTTAATATGGATGGTTTATACATCCCTGTGTTGGCGGTTTTGTTTGACATACAATGAAATTGTTTATATTGCAATTGTGTTAAATTCACGTATTAATATTGTGTTTTTTCTGTATGGAATGACGGTATTGTGTCCTGCCACCATTTGTCGATAAATCGAAAACTACTTCAACAGTTGTTACACATTCTAAATTTTGACGGTGACCTTCTGGCTATGGAACAATACACAATGTTAAATTACATGGCCCTTCAGCCCTCAGGCATGTAATGTGATCATGGCGAGCGAGGAGACAGCGTCGTCGTATCAGCGATAGTAAAACCACCCAGAGATGGAAGATTACGTCCCTCTACAGTCACTAAGAGCTACTGCCTTAACAAAGAAAAAGCCATACAAAGAAAACTTCACGCCTGGACCAACCCTCCACATCTGATCATCAAACAAACGAACAAGGGTCAATGTTGCTCTGTTGAATTCCGTAACAGTCAACATTACGAAATTTTCAAACACACTTGCCTAGAATACTACAAAAGCTGTTCCATTGAAACCCGGAGCGATCAACTAAACGCTATTGTTGAGGATAAAATAAGCACGGACCTCCTCACAATACATCTGTATCACACAAAAAATAAGATTTTAACACAAGGAACGACAGAGTGCGTACAGACATGGTTGGACGTCGAATTTTCTCACCTCCAAAGATCAGCTCTAGATAAAACCATGATTGTAACTGATCCTACTTCTTCTCCAACAATGATAGGAGACGAGTCTACCAACGCAAAATCTCAGCTAACCATTGAAGCCAGTCCTCCTACCCCTAATCTACCACCACCAACCTGTGATCCAACACCACCCACTTTCGATCCAACACCACCCATATTTGATCCATCAGGACCCACCTTTACCCCTGATCTAACACCACCGACCTGTGATCCAACACCACCCACTTTTGATCCAACACCACCCATATTTGATCCAACAGGACCCACCTTTACCCCTGATCTAACACCACCAACGTGTGATCCAACAACACCCACTTTCGATCCAACACCACCCATATTTGATCCAACAGGACCCACCTTTACCCCTGATCTAACACCACCAACGTGTGATCCAACAACACCCACTTTCGATCCAACACCACCCATATTTGATCCAACAGGACCCACCTCTAATGGACCGACAGCTCAAAAGCCCACAATAAATTATCTAGAAGTTCACATCAACCAACCCACTGAAGTCAGCGTAAACCACACTTTGAAAAATGCATTCATCACTTCTTCAGATAACCCACCCAATATGAACGAGACCAACCCATCCTGCCTCCCAGATACAGCTACTTTCCAAGTCAGTGTAAACCACACTTTGAGTGATGTATTCCCCAATTCTTCAGATAACCCATCCAATATGAACGACACCAGCCCATCATGCCTCCCAGATACAGCTACTTTCCAAACAAAAGTGCCTGTCAATAGCGCAGATGTCTACTCATGCTCCACAAAATATCTATTAGCAAATGAGTGTGTTATGGAACAACTAAGCCAACGAACAGAGAAACACTTCTGTCAGGAGCTGGAAACTATAATTGAAAGTTCTCTGAAAAACGTCATTGAAAAATTCAAGCAGGATATAGAAAGCTCACTGAAAACAGAGCTTGAAACACTGAGACATGAAGTTATGACTCTCCGCAGAGAAAACACAAGGTTGGTTCATCACCTAAACCACCAACCTATTTCAAGTAATAAGAAAAAAGAAAATGGGGAGGTGATTGACAGCCCACGAGAAGCAATTCATCATGAATCTCCAGTTACACCACTTAACTTACCCACCCCTTCTCCAACACTAATTCCTCAAAACAAAGCATGCCCAGGACAGCATCATAATGTTAAAAGCCAAAAGGACATTGGCAGCAGTGTAGGAAGACGATTAGGACCAAATAAAACATTCCCAATTGAAGTAAAAATTAGCAATCGATTTGGAAATCCGTCAATCCTATCTACACAAGCAGATTCCGAAACAGCAACCTCAGAAGAAGATGACAGGGCACGTAAACTCCAATGTCACTTGACACAAGATTCTGCTGACCACCTACTGCAAGACAACGAGCAATGGCACCAACAACGCCGTCGTATTCGACCACAGCCACATCCTAATCGTCACATTCCTCACAACACAACCAACATTATTATAGGAGACTCATTGCTAAATGGCATTCACAGCGATCGAATGTCAACAACACCAGGGGAACTAGTCACTGTTATACCATTACCTGGAGCCGGAATAGTAAAAGTTATCAATGAAATAAGCCGTCTCAACACAAACACCAACATAAAGAAAACAACAATACACGTAGGGATAAACGACAGCACAAATGGACACACTCTTAACCTATCAGACATCTCCAGAATGATTGACACCATAAAACAAAAATTTCCCAACACATCCACATATATTTCGTCAATTATTCCACCCAGCTATGGTAAAGCACGCCAAACTGTGGATATCAACAACAAGGTGCTTTACACTTTTTGTTCAAAGCATAACACGTCTTTCATAAACAACACACCCTTTTTCACATCTAAGTCAGGTGCGCCAAAAAAACTGCTATACAGAGATCAGGTACACACTTCTAAACTAGGGACCAGCTACCTAGCCAAAAATTTAAAGTTTCCTCAGAGGACACACCAGAAACACACACATTCATTCACCAGGGACACAAATTATACACTTAACTTAGTAAACCCAGGCACAACAGCTCATAACCATCAATCACCGTCCTCAGCTGACAAGCAAGTATCTAGAAAAGCTACATTTAAGCCCACCTCCCACGCTAACCTTTATGACCAAATGTATCCGCCACTACCCACACAACAGTCCAGCCAGCTGCTAACTGCACAACAGACACCACTGGACAGATGGACAGATTGGACTACAAGTAACACCCATTCACTTAATCGCAACGCAGGAACTACAGCAAGAAAATGGGAGTTTTCTCACCCCGTCTCCACCCGCACAGAACGGAATTCTCACAATTCATCCGTTTTACGGCAACTGACTCAATATAGTCCAGAAATATTAATGCAGGCTCTTCAGATGTCTATAAACGGCTCTACAGAACAAGATTAAAACCAAGCAACTTAAAACTGTTTTTTTTTAAAACAAGTTTGCAGTGTAACATTCGACCTGACGCGTTCTCTTCGGAAGCACTTTAGTGACCTTTGTCCTGAGATAAAAGAAATAGCTGAGTATCAGCGTTGAACTTTTAACTGTCACTTTTGGATGTTAATTATTTTTTATTTTTTTTTATTACATTGTCTGTTTAAACATTTCTTTCTGTTCGTCAGAGCAGGGCGTATCTAAATTTGTTTCCGATTTAGTAATAACTCTATCGTATTAATACTATTGTTTTCTTATTATTATTATCTCTGTGCTTATTCCTCTCATTCCTACGCTCACCATTCTCTTTTACATCTTTTATACATCTGCACCTTCGTTTTTTCATATTGAGGAAAATTAGGAAATCCTCACAAAACTAACTAAGTCACAGCGTGGACCTTTAACTGTCCCGGGAGGATTAATTCTCTACATTGACTGTGGTTGAAGTAAAAAATATTCCTTTTTGTTCGGAACAGACTGTATTTTAAGATAAAAACCACACTTTTTGCAGAGATTAAGATACTGTAAACAGTGTCCACGGACTCTAGCAGTGCATATTTTATTACTTGTCTACAATTTTGTATAAACCATTGTGTACCAATTTTATTGCTTCTTACTCATTCCTACTCCCCTCATTATTTCTTTCCTATTGACTATTATCAT
The DNA here is from genome assembly GCA_024509875.1 of Oreohelix idahoensis. Classification (NCBI taxonomy): domain Eukaryota; kingdom Metazoa; phylum Mollusca; class Gastropoda; order Stylommatophora; family Oreohelicidae; genus Oreohelix; species Oreohelix idahoensis. The sequence goes on from JAMPIV010004385.1 coordinate 33,726, forward strand.
GTCCGAGTGCAAAAACTCTAATCAAAATATAGGCAATACCACTAATTCATGGCTTAAACTATCAGGGCTTAAAATTGGTCATTTAAACATTTACCACCTGCTAGGTAAGCTTTCTGAAGTCTCCACCTCCCTCCAACAAAACTTCCACATATTTGGTTTTTCTGAAACCCGTCTCAATGACAAAATTACAGATGACGAAATTAGGATTAATGGATTCACCACCATTCGCAGGGATCCTAACAGACAACATGAAACAGGGCTAGTCATATACATCTCAACATCTCTTCAGTACAGACGCCGTGATGATCTAGAACATACTGGCATTGAATGTTTATGGCTGGAAATAAAACTCCCCAACCTGACCCCCGTTCTAATTGGTTACCTGTACCGAAACCCTAGCTCTTCTGCTGTATGGTTTGACACATTCTCACGAATGATGGACAACGTTTGGGCTTCTTCGAAGGAAATTATTATACTGGGGGATTTCAATATTGACCTTCACAAACCGAACAACACGTGGAATGATATCACCATCTCATACAACCTCATACAGTTAATCAATCAACCCACGAGAGTAACAGACTCATCATCTACACTAATTGATCATATCTATACGACCTGCCCAGAAAACATTATAGAATGCACAGCCCCACAGACATCATTAAGTGACCACTATCCTATTTGCTGTACCTGGACGAGAAAGGGGTTTAAAGCACCTAAAACGGAACACATCACAGTCCATTACAGGAATTTCAAAAACTTTAACATTCAATTATTCCTACAAGACCTACAAATATCCCCTCTCTCTCATACGTGTACCAACTTCCGCATCCAGAAGAAGCCATAACATACTGGACACAAACTTTCAACAACGTATTCGACAAACATGTTCCTATAAAGCAGGTTCGGGTCAAAAACATCAGAAAGACCCCATGGATAACCAACGAAATACTATCAACAATGAGAGAGCGGGACGAAGCACATAAGCTCAAAGATTTCAGCAGGTATCGGATGCTTAGAAACAAAGTACAATATCTCATTCGTCAGGAAAAGAAACTACATTTCAGAAAGATGATTCAAGACAAAGCAAACAGCAAAGAAGTCTGGGCAGCCATTAGAACACTAACACACAAATCAAAGTCACTAAACTCTTTACCAAAAAGCTGCTCCCTCACGGCAACTCATTTAGCAACCACTTCAAAACAGAAATTAGCCTTCTCAAGTCGACACTAAAGCCAATGGACTGCGATATTAGTAAATTGACAGCCTTCTGCAACACTGAACACACCACAACAGATCTAAGACATATTCCTTTTCTAACAGTACATGAAGTTCTCAAATATATCTTGGCATTAAAAAACAACAATTCATCTGGGCTTGATGGTATCAGCAATAAGATTCTACTTTACGCTGCGCCCATCATTTGCGACTCCTTAACCTATGTGTACAACCAATGTATTGCACCCAACTACTTCCCCCACAGCCTTTAAATCTGCCAAAGTGTACCCCCTCTATAAATCTGGCTCACATAGCGATCCCAACAGCTACCGACCCCTATCCCTTCTATCATCTCTTTCAAACCCACTAGAGAAACACATTTACAACACCACATTTCAACACTTAACAACAAACAAACTGCTCATTGATAGCCAGTCAGGTTTCAGACCCAAACATTCCTGTCACACAGCGCTCACCAAAATGGCAGACAACTGGCTGTCGAACATAAATGATGGAAAATTATGTGGTGCTGTTTTTGTCGACTTCAAGAAAGCATTTGACATGATTGACCACACTATCTTGGTTCAAAAGTTGGAAACCCTCAGAATAGGCTCTAATCCACTAAACATCATCAAATCATTCCTGGCAGATCGACAACAGTTAGTGCTTCACAACAACTCGGCATCAGATTTCTCGAAGGTAGTTACAGGAGTACCACAGGGCTCTATTCTTGGGCCCCTACTCTTCGCAATGTTCACAAACGACCTGCCACTACATCTAAAATATTCAACTTGTGACCTCTTTGCAGATGATTGTACTATCTACACTAGTGACAATGACTGCGTGGCACTTGAAATGACTCTTCAAAGCGATGTAGACAATCTAACAAAATGGAGTAATATGAATCGTATGCCAGTAAACACAACAAAAACGAAATCTATGTTGATTACCACCAGACAGAAACTCCTAAGCTGCACCAAAAGATCGCTACAGCTACACGCGGAATCAATACAAATTGAACATGTAACAGAACACAAAGTTCTGGGGATCACGATTGACCAGCACTTAACGTGGAACTCCCATGTACGGAATTTAACCAAACACATAGCACAAAAGACGTACCAGCTAGCCAAAATAAAACACTTCTTAGACGCAGACACTAGACTATTGTTCTACACCTCACATATACAGACACATCTAGATTACTGCTCTACACTATGGGATTGTTGCCCTGCTTCCACCTCGAAGAGACTGCACTCCCTGCAAAAGAGAGCAGTGCGTCTGATCACCGATAATCGCACGACACCACACACAAGGACAGGAAAAGAACCCAAAATACTGTCGCTAAAAAAAAAACGTCTTCTCTCTACAACAAAGCCAAGCTGACTCACACAATTCTATCTAACAATGCCCCGTCGTACCTAAGATCATTGTTTCAAACCAGTAGAAGGGAGGGACAACGATTACATCAGTTACGTCTGCCCAAACCTAGGATCGACCTGTTCAAAAAGAGTCTAGCCTACTCTGGTGCCTACTTATGGAACAGCCTTCCACACCACCTAAAAAGCCTATCTACACAATATTCTTTTAACAAAGCACTTTTCAAACACTTCCTCAACACTGATTATCTACCCCCATAGAAACAGTATTTGCCTGTCAACATCTCATCCATAGGTCAACATTTCTTTTCCTCTTCCGCTCATTTTTGTGTGTGAATAATTTGTTTTATATCCATGTAATATCATTATTATATTCACTTTAAAATATTATTATATAATGTAATGTATGTGTGAATGTACCCACATAATACTGTACTTTAGAAATGTGAGTCGTGAGAATGTACCCGCATACCAAAAATACAGATTAATTGTAGACGGATTGACCGCATGAGTGAGTGTCGGTATACATAATTTATTTATTTTTATTTATTGTTTTATTTATTTTATTTTATTATTACTTTTTTTCCCCCATTTACTAGCTTGTTTGTTTCAAAAAAAAAACCCTACTCATTTTTTTTATTATTATGCTTGCATACTGTAAATGAATGCTGTTATGGTAACTTTAAAATGTTGCATGCCTTTAAATTAATGCTTAAAGCATCATGTGGGAATGAAAGGATATAGTATGCAAGATTAATGAGAGTGGAAGGGCAGAATGTTAGACGGGCCTGCGCGCCCAATTCTTTACCCTTCGAAAATAAAGTTCGTTCGTTCGTTCGTTCGTTCATTACCATCACCATTACCATCACCATTACCATCACCATTACCATCACCGTAACCATCACCATTACCATCACCATTACCATCACCATTACCCGTCAGTTCTCCAGGGAACACAAGCCTTCAACTAATTCACGCCAAGCCTTACTGTTCTGTGCCATCCCCTCAAAGTCGTTCCATGCCTTCTTTATCCCTTCATTTCTGTCTCCAGGTCTCTTTTCTATGTGTATTTCTGTCTGTCTCTCTCTGTCTCTCTGTTTCTCTCTCTCTCTCTCTCTCTCTCTCTCTCTCTCTCTCTCTCTCTCTCTCTCTCTCTCTCTCTCTCTACATCCCTTACCCTTGGAGTCACAGAACAAGAACTGCCTTGTAATTCCATCAAAATTTGTCCTCAGTGTCTGTTATATCCATCGTCAGTGTCTGTTATATCCATCGTCCAGGGTCTGTTATATCCATCGTCAGGGTCTGTTATATCCATCGTCAGGGTCTGTTATATCCATCGTCCAGGGTCTGTTATATCCATCGTCAGGGTCTGTTATATCCATCGTCAGCGTCTTCATAAAATAATAAGAATATCTTCAGGCCCCAACATCTGATGGTAATTTGTTCCAGAAAACCCATTGTATGTTGAAAATATCGTAAGCAGAAAACCAATAATACATTCTTTTTTAACATTATTAGTTCAAAACCCTTTGGCAGGCAACTTGAATAACACATAAAAAGGTATTTCTTACATGTTATACTGTACTTGATTTTTACATTTAAAAATGGGTGTTTAATAAAATAAAAATATAAAATTATCATGTTTCCTTAGATTCGATGTGCAGGGCTGGTAAACTTGATGGTGGTGTAGTGGTGTGGACGTTGGTGTTTTTAGTCTTTCGTCTTTTGCTGCTGGCAACGGAAATATCCAAAGTGCACTGTTTTGAAGACCTTTTCGCAGCTTCCTGAAGTAAGAAATAATTTTGTCTTTCATTTTACACATCAAGAGTTTAGTGTTTTCAACTTTGGGATGTTTTTGTTTTACCGCCGCTGTTAAACGCTGCAACAAGAAAAAACAGTAACTCTTCCGCTGCTAATCTTTGGATGAACGTAGAAGTAACGCTGATTGAATGACTCTAGACTTGCGACTGGAAATGTCCACCTATGCATCTTTCCCGGCTGTATCGGAATGCCATCGACTCCTGGAAATGTCCTTAAAATGAAAACTCTTATGTAAGGTAAATTAGTTCCTGAGAATATCTGATGTCGATGTTAACGAAGTGCAAGGACCCGCTATAAATTGATTTTGTTACTCCATATTTTTCTTTCGTTACTTGTTAACTTGCAGCCTAAACACTAAAAGAAGTTATGTTGCCTATCACTATCCTATAATCGTAGAACAGAACTCTTTACATTCACACATAACAATATAACAAATATTAATACTTTCTCTGTGAAATATCTTCTTCTTAAACGTATTATTTGTGTGGTGAACTTCTAAATACAATATCTAAATTAGAATATAACAGTATAGTGCATAAAGTCAAAGATAGGATAGTACTACAAATTTTCGGCGAGAATCGTAGTCGTCGCCTATGCCTTCAGCGTATTATTTGATAACGCTTTGGCCGAACCAAAAAGGGTACCCTATTTTTCAAATTCGTCCTTGAGACAAACGTACCACTTTTCCAAGTTCAATGAAGTATTTGCCTAGAATACATTGTAGAAGGGAAGGGGACGGATAGATAACCAACGCAAATCACGTCTCACATTGTTTCTAAAAATAAAACTAACTTGCTAGCCTTGCCCTTAGGCGGTTTTCAGAATACGAGGAAAACGTTAGAAAATGTGGACACTACGGTTATGAAAACAAGCTTAGCTCTTATTGCGAATGACGTAATTCTAGACGTGTTACGAGAGACTCTCGTATTTAGCTTGAAAGTACATGGAAAAAGAATTGAACAGGAGGTAGTTTAAAAATAAACAACTAACATAGAAGAAAGATAGAATTTTGAACCAAGCCACTTAGCCCCATAAAAATCATATATTCGTGTACCTGAAGACTTGTTGACCAAGAATATGTAGTTAGTTATCTAAATAGTCCATTAAATAATCAAATATTGATAATAATACATAGAGAATCGGAGATACTGTCAGCTCAAGTCATGTCTGCTTAGATTGGATAGCATATTTTTGGGGGAAAAAATTAGGTGAAAGAAAGGCTAAGATAGTACGATGAAGTGGATTGGATGAAATTTGAAGGAAGCCGAAACATTATTGGCTAACCTAAATATACAAATCTAGTTGGTAATAGTAACGCATAGTGGTTTGAGATATTTTTTTTAAAAAGGTTTCATTCAAAAAAGAGATGCTTGGTCTCATTGGCCAAAGCTTTTTACATGATAGGAAAAGTAGGCTGCTCGCTGCCATTTTTCCAAAATATTCAGAGGAGCAAGCAGCGATGAGCAGACTTGTGCTTTGTTTTAAAATAACTAAATAACAACAGAAAGCAGTCTGAACAGGGGCAGTGATGAAAGTGTGCCATATTCTATTGCCTAATTCATCGTTACTTGTTTATATTTCCTTGATATGTGGTAAGATTGATTTTATTGACTTTTTAATTAAAAAAGGGTTGTGTGAAAAAAGAAAAGGCCATGTAAAAGATTGTAATTAAATGGTTCCATGGCAGACTTAGGCATGGCCTAGATGTTGATCCATCATATAAGGGACTATATAAGAAGTTTAAAACTACAGGACTATATATATATATGATGGTCATACAGGAACATTACACCTATCTTATTGCATGGAAAAGATTACTGCAGGAATGACAGAGGCGTCGCATCCATTAGGGAAGAGAAAAGAAAACTGGTACCATTTGTTCCATCAAACTAAAGTGAAGAAGCAGGGTTGTCAGAGAGAGCTGACCATGTTCATTTGTATTGAATGTATGTTTACATGTAAATTAGGAGGAATTAGTTTGATATTAAGACAGAACCATAACTTGCATTGACAGGGGTTCCTGCTGGCACTTGTCTGGTGCTGGTACTCGATGATAGAGAAATTCAGCACTATTTCTAAGAGTCTCTGGCACCTGCTGGTATTAAAGAAGTTCAAGACCAGAGGAGACTGAAGTGTTTGGCCAAACCAACTGCAACTGCTGTACTTCCAGGATCCAGATAAGTGCAATATCTGGCCTGGGACAACTTATCACGACTAAAGAAAAATCTCCTGTATAGACAAAAACGTTCCTCCAAAAGACTAACATAAACAATTCTAGTGAAACAAAAGAACGGTGGGATAATGTAAATCCCCACCCTGCCTCTCAGTACCAGTAGTTAAATAGAGTGATTAACATCAACTTGAAAATTTGTAACAATGTACTATGGACATATTTGTATGTAAATATCTTTATATATATTTGTAAATATATCTATCCATCTAAATTGATTCTCATTGAACTGTAGTCCTGACCAAAACAACTTTAGGCTCAGGACCAATAAAGTTTAACAAAAGAAATTTTAAATATAAAATTTAACAGCTGGAGTTAGTTGAGTTTATCATAGTATTTAGTATATGTTTGTATATGTTTTTGTATTGAGATTCTTTAACAACACTCTTACAATACCCTAGACACTTTATGTAGCTTTCAGTCATGCTAGTCAATAAAAATATAACTTAGAGTGAGATCGTAGGGTGGTAACAAGAAAGGTACTCTGTAACACAGCTGTCCATTGTTTATCTTCTTCTTCTTCTTCTTCCGTCCTTAGCCACCGACCGTCAAAGCAGTCAGTGGCCATTACGCCTAGTGGCGTCTTAGGGCAACAGCAGATAGGTTTTCTTGCCATTGTTTCCCATCACGCCTAGCGGCGTCTTTAGGGCAACAGCAAATCAACCCATTTGCTGTTGTTTCCGTAATCGAAGTGACTGGCAAACGGGTGATCAGCCCGTTGTGAGTCCTCAAAACTGGGGTATGATAATTCTTGGGTGATCACAACCATCAGTCTCACTAGCGACACTCGTTCATAATCTCAACAGAAGTCTGTTGTACACGCCTATGTACATGTATATTTCACCAATACAGAATCCTGGACATCGGTAACATCGTATATGGCTAACATACGAATAACAAGCTGAGGGTACCTAACAATGGCTTCAGACACATCTCATGTTACACTGCTCACCGTAACATGACTGATACTGACATCTGCTGGCATTCTTGCCCTCAGTCGCCTTACGTCTACTATCTTGGTCTCCTGTCACGGAATTGAATCCCCTGCTTTGCAGTAGTGGTCCAACGATGGCCAAAACTCAAAGAGTATCTAATATGGGTCTTCAAATATGTCTACCTTCGCACAAGATTACTCTTGGCAGAGTTGTAGATAGAAGGATAATGATGATTCTATCTCAAGGGATATTTCATAAGGTATTTCAGAAGTCAAGATCAATGTTGCGTTGTGCAGGGCAATTGTTAACTTATATCTAATACGCCACCTTTTATGAAGAGTTAAGCAATTATTAATTTCAGCTCGTTCAAGCCCCCACCTTGATTTATTCAGTGGAATAAATATTATTATTCTGGTATAGCTCTGTTTAGACTATAGTTAGTAAATTGACTGAGACAAACAAATCCAAAATGATTAAATCGTCGTTAAATTTGTATATTTACAAATAACAAATTTAATAATCAACTAAGTTTTAACAGTTTTAAAAATTGAATAATCTTTAACACAAAATACTCATCTTCGCATGATGGTATGGTGTTTTATGTAAGAAGTCACTTGGTAGTTATTAGGTTTGACTTAGCTGCAAATGGCAGTTTCTTTTCCTGCTGGGGTTTTGGGATCTGTGCAGATAGGTCACTGGAGTTCTCGCGTCTCTGGTCAAGATTAAAGGCGCAGCACGTTCCAATTAGGATCAGGGAGTAACTTCCAAGCTGGTCTCGCGTCTCTGAAACCCTCTGTTGATGGTGTCTAGCTTAACGTCAGTCCACTTCTACCCTCACTTTGTTCCAGAGATTAGTACCCTCACTGGTACCATAAACTAGTATGGTAAAAGAATAGAAACGAATACCCTCTGAGTATTGAGTTTCCCGACACATACTTATGTGCCCCATTCTTCCTATTTCACCATCCCATCTACCTCAGCATTTACCCTCGATGAGAATTAAGCTTAATCCATTGAGAGAAAACTTTCTTTACATTTAAACTGAATAGCTTTAGATTTACTTTACATTCAAACGAAAAGGTTAATAGTGCTAGTGTATGTTTACATTTACATCTACACTGATTGAAAAATGTTCATAATATAGATTGAATATATTTTCATTTACATCTACACTGGTTGAAAAGCTTGAAACTTTCATTAATTGTGAAGTGAATATGCTTACACAGACATTTACACTGGTTTGAAAATATGAATATTATAATTAGACTGTACGTCATTTCTTTCATCTTTCCCTCCCTGCTCCATATGGAAATCGGGACTACCTATGGGGTTCTCTTTAAGAAACTAGCAATAAAGCAGTCACCAGCCCTTGCAGTTGTGGTTCATGAAATCATCATACTATATGCTGGGGTTGCCAGCCTCAAATGACTTGGACATCCACTAGCAATTTTCAAGTATTAATATTCACATGGCACTATATACATGTTAGTTCACATGTTAGTAATGAAAATTATAGAATGTAAAATACATAGACTGTTTGCTTAGAGGAATAAATGCACTGGAACTGGCCTCCCACACGTGTTCTTAGGGGTCGTTACTTTAACAATGAAATCCCTCTTTGACTCCGTGTTTTAGATTCCTCAGATTCCGATTGTCGTTGTTATAATAATAATAAATAATAGCCCCTTCAGTCATAACTGACTATGGGAATGCGCCCCTGAGGTGACAGCCCTCAGCTGCTTATTTTCCTGGTGCTCCTTTCGACGTTTTCTCCCCTCCTCTGCTTGTTGTGTGAGCCTCTCTTCGCCCAATCTGAGGTGGCGCCGTAAATAGCATCGCCACTTAGTGCGATCGGCAGCTTCATCCTCCCATGTTACTGAATCCATGTCCAGTGCCCTCATATCTCTCTTGCACACATCTTTGAACCTCAGCTGTGGTCGACCAACTGTTCTCTTGCCATCTGCCAATTGTCCGTAGAAGATATCTTTTGGGATGCGACCATCTTCCATGCGGCGAACATGGCCAAGCCAGCGAAGTCTGCGCTGTCTAAGCAGTGTATACATACTTTGAAGGCCAGCACGTGACAATACCTCGACATTTGTCACTTTATGTTTCCACGAAATGCCGAGGATGCGGCGTAGACACCGTAAATGGAAGGTATTGAGCCTTCTTTCTTGCTTAGCATAGGTCGTCCAGGTCTCGCTGCCATATAGGAGTGTGCTGGTGACGCAGGCATTATATACCGCAGCTTTGGTCTTCATTGTGAGTTTGGAGTTTCCCCAAACACGCGATGTGAGGCGGGCAAAGGTAGCTGCAGCTTTGCCAATGCGGCTGTCGATTTCTGTATCCAGTGAGAGTTTGTCATTGATGGTAGACCCTAGGTATGTGAAGTGGTGCATAACTGCCAATTCATAGTTATCGATAGTGATAACTGGTGCAGCACCCACATCCTGACTCAGCACATTCGTTTTCTTTAGACTTATTGTGAGGCCAAAGTCCTTGCATGCTTTAGTGAAGCGATTCATCAAGTTCTGAAGCTCCTGTTGGCTTTGAGTGACGACTGCAGCACCATCAGCGAACAAGAAGTCTCTTATAGTGACCCTTCTGATTTTTGTTTTTGCCTTCAGCCTTGAAAGATTAAACAGACGGCCATCTGGCCTAGTGTGAAGGCATATTCCTTCAGTTGTATCTCTGAATGCATGTTTCAAGAGTAAGGCAAAGAAGATCCCGAAGAGGGTAGGAGCCAGAACACAGCCTTGTTTAACGCCACTTCGTATGTCAAAGGGCTGTGACGTGCTTCCAGCATATTGGACTGTTCCCTTCATGTCGTCATGGAATGACTTTATCATTTCCAGCATTTTAGAAGGGCAGCCTATTTTCAGGAGGATTTTGAAGAGTCCATCCCTACTAACCAGGTCAAATGCTTTTGTGAGGTCTATAAAGGCGATATATAAAGGCCTTTTCTGCTCTCTTGATTTTTCCTGAAGCTGGCGGACAGAGAAGATCATGTCTGTTGTTGATCTACCAGCTCGGAATCCACACTGTGACTCTGGATATATGCGCTCAGCTAACTTGTGTAGTCGCATTAAGACGACTTTGGCAAAAACCTTACCAACAATACTAATGTGGTGGGGTGGGCGAGATGATGATGATGATTATATTGTGATGTGTGATCACTCTCTTGTCACACTCGCACCGACCCGAACAACAATAAAACTTTTGATTCTAGAGGCAGGGGCTATATTTATTTTTACAACCCATTCAGTGTCAAAGCAAACATTAAACAAATAAACTAGCGAACATAACAAAACAAAACAAAACACCCAACAGTGCCCGATGCTAATCTGAAGAAGCAAACAAAGCACAGAATAGTTAAAATCATAATATAATACTGAATGAGAAACACCACGCTCTCACCTGTCAAACTGTCCTACGCCGCCACCTGACACACTCAACTATCACACACACACACACACACTCATGTGTGTCGTCCAATGCGACTAGTATGGTGTTGTGCATGAGGCTGGCAACCTCACCATGTAACACAGATTGCTACCAAAACCACTACTGCCCGAGCATCTGAATGCTTAATATGAAGGCAAACCACACTGTTGGCCCCATGCTCCCTCAGGAGCGGAGAAGAGAAATATATATCTTGAAGTGAGCCCACGTGCTCTCACAACCATTCCTCACATAACCATAATTAAATAATCATAAAATGGACATAAAATAATATTCAACTATATGTACAACAAATACTCTCAATAACGAGAATAAACCACCACCTCGCAACTGATCTATCTCAATATTCGTTACTGCATTCGGAAGCATGTCGTATGTGACGACTGGTGCGCCTGGCAACAAGCGTGTCGTATATGACCACTGATAAGACTGGGAATCTCATCACATGAAACACATCGTTACCGAAACAAATCACTGTCATAGCATATAAATGCTTCATGCAGGCTTCTGTTGGATTCAGCCGCACTGGTGTCGCCCTGCTCCGCAAGGAGCAAACAGCAACATTTATGTCTCAAATGCGCTTTACGCCCAAGGAGTGGCCTCGCGCTCTCCAGAAATCTAAATGACTATTCTCATCTCACAGTAACCCATTAAATATATACAGTAGAATTATGATAAGTAGGCTATCGTGAAATACACTCAATTACTTTTACATTAAAGAAATAAAATATAATTACTCTTGACTTAACAACTAGAACTAGTCATCATATAAAGGAAAATTAACACGACAACTCTTTCTTTCCTTTACTGGGGAAAATTATCTTAATCTGCTCCCACCCACGTGTCAATTCACATAGCGTGACATACAGGCTTATAACAAGCTAAGAGTGTTACCGCAGACCCCTTGGCGCCTTCTTTATTCACCGCGCCGCCTTTCATGACCACGTGGCCGCCATCTTGATATTTTGCTAACAAGTCAATATCATCTAAATTCAAGTAATAGATGCTTCTCTGTCCAGTTTCATGTATAAAACACTCTCCTACTAAATTTGCCCTTCTTGCCCGGTCTGATGACTGAAATAATCGCTCTTACAGCCGCAATCTGGACTTAGCATGCCTAATAAAACCTATCAAACATTATTTTCACTCATCTATCATTTCGAGACTAAATCATAATGCACTAAAAAGACATTTCCTTTGGGAACACATCTATCTATTTATTTCACTAAACATTAAAATAGCCACATCGATATTATTTCAGAATTATATAAAACTAATGCTAATTTAAATTAACTCACGTGTCATGTCTTTGTGTTCTTCTGTGTGGGTACACAGGGCGCCTCGTTTCGTTCTCTCTCGTCTGGGCTGATACTTAAAAAGGGCCGCTGCTGGTTATCGCATTCTTTATATAGGCCCTATGGCGCATCACTCACTTACTGCGCGCTGGGCGTATTAATCTTGGCTACTTAAATATCACACGCGATTATCGCTTTAGAAGGCATGAAAACACAGAAATATACACTATTTCTAGAGCAAAAACACAATTCTACACCACAATTCTATTTTAAGGCTTTATTATGGCCTCATTACATATCTTCTACTTCAGACTTTTCACAACCCAGGCTCGCGCCGTCACGTGAGCTGACAGTCACGTGGGCCGACCGAAAATATATGGGCGACAAACATGCCTTGAACTGGAGTGGGGGTGGGGCCTCAGGGGTGTCTTCCCGGCCCCATCACATATCTCACTCCTGATTTTGTTGTCGTCCCGACAACATCACTCCCTCTGACGCTTCACTTGTAACCTCTCAGATCGTTGATGCTGCGCAGGACTCTTTCTGAGCGGCGATACTTTGTGCTCAGATTCTGTAATCGGTACAACCCGGCTGGGGACACTCTTGATCGTGATGCCCCCAGTTGTACGTTGTCGGGCTGTCAGCCGCTGTGGTCTTGAAGACTCGCTCATCGGTGCCGCGTCGCTGCCTGCCCGTGACATCTGCTTGTCAGTGCTTGCAGCTGTTGACTTTGAAGGGAGATCGCTCTTGACTTGTTTTCCACTCCTTTTGTGTGGACGGTGGCTTACGTTCCCCACAATCTGCCTTTGATGAGTCTCCTCTGCTGAACCTTGATTTGCACTCCCTCCTATCTGCTTAGGACGGGTTTCCTCCCCTAGACAACGGCCAATTCTCTCGGCGCCCTTAGTGTGACAGTTGTCGTGGCCATCTCTTGGCTTGCGCCCTAAAGGCAACCTGGTTGTGACAGTCCGTCTAGGAAAAGAGCTCCTTGAGGGACAGGCGGCTATCAAATGTTCTGGGGATTTGCATCCAAAACATCTCTTCGGAAGCGGGCCTTGAGGGCACTTGGCTGCCATGTGGTCTGACAGGTCTCCACAATTGTAGCATCTTATCTTTCTGGGCTTCCTCTGTGCCATGGGTCGCTTCCTGCTGCCCTTACACTCTTGACCGCCAATGCCGCATACAATGACTGCTTCCATGCCCTGGACCGATGGTTTGCTGTCAAATTCTACCCGTTCATTCTTCGCCAGACTCCGGAATCCCTTTCTGTATATCTTGGTCTGATGTACGAATACATCACTACCTCCATCATCTGGCGTGATGAACCCCCATCCCCTGTGGACATTATACCACTTGCACATCCCTTTTTGCCTTGTCGGTGCCACTGCTTTTATTGGTGCTGTCAGCTCACAGCTTCCCTTGACGACAGCCTGACTCTCACATACAAGAAGGGCTAGTTGCGGTTCCTGCGGGCACACCTCCTTGTCACCTCCTCGTCTTTGCGTTGGCTGTTCCCTCGGACACTCTTGTGCTGGCGATTTGGACTGTGACAGGGACCTCCCCGTCTTGCGTTGGCTGTTCCCGCGGCTGGCATGGTGCTCTCTTTCTCTGCACCTCCTCTTGTGCTGGCGAACTGGCCTCTGACATCTGTGCTATCTGGGACTTTAGGAAGGATAATTCTGCTCTGAGTGCCTCCTTCTCCTTCTGAACTTCTGCACTTGCTATCTGGACCAGTGTCTCAGGCTTTTTACTTTCACCATAAACAGCATATTCCCAAGGGAAATTCCTGGTCATCTCACTGACTGGTGGTTGCTCGCTGTAGGCTCTTTCTATTATCTTGAGTAACTGCTCAGGGCTGGCCTTGGCTCCGCCATGTATCCGTAATTCTCTAGATACCCATGGTGTAACGTTGTTCCATATCATGTCTAACTTGTCTTCTGCACAAAAAGGCGCCATCTTCCACGCGGCTTCCACATCTCCCACAAACTCTTGCCAAGTGGGACTCCCCTCTCCACTAAATAACCTTATCTCTGGCTCCTTCACGTACAATATCTTCACAGGCGCATTGATCGATGCCATCTTGCTGCAAGACCGCACTGCTGGGTGTTTACACTATTTGTTCGTTTGCTGTTTGCTCGGTGTCACTGTCTGCCTGATCCTGCCGACGACGCCAATTGTGGTGGGGTGGGCGAGATGATGATGATGATTATATTGTGATGTGTGATCACTCTCTTGTCACACTCGCACCGACCCGAACAACAATAAAACTCTTTATTCTAGAGGCAGGGGCTATATTTATTTTTACAACCCATTCAGTGACAAAGCAAACATTAAACAAATAAATTAGCGAACATAACAAAACAAAACACCCAACAGTGCCCGATGCTAATCTGAAGAAGCAAACAAAGCACAGAATAGTTAAAATCATAATATAATACTGAATGAGAAACACCACGCTCTCACCTGTCAAACTGTCCTACGCCGCTACCTGACACACTCAACTATCACATACACTCATGTGTGTCGTCCAATGCGACTAGTATGGTGTTGTGCATGAGGCTGGCAACCTCACCATGTAACACAGATTGCTACCAAAACCACTACTGCCCGAGCATCTGAATGCTTAATATGAAGGCAAACCACACTGTTGGCCCCATGCTCCCTCAGGAGCGGAGAAGAGAAATATATATCTTGAAGTGAGCCCACGTGCTCTCACAACCATTCCTCACATAACCATAATTAAATAATCATAAAATGGACATAAAATAATATTCAACTATATGTACAACAAATACTCTCAATAACGAGAATAAACCACCACCTCGCAACTGATCTATCTCAATATTCGTTACTGCATTCGGAAGCATGTCGTATGTGACGACTGGTGCGCCTGGCAACAAGCGTGTCGTATATGACCACTGATGAGACTGGGAATCTCATCACATGAAACACATCGTTACCGAAACAAATCACTGCCATAGCATATAAATGCTTCATGCTAGCTTCTGTTGGATTCAGCCGCACTGGTGTCGCCCTGCTCCGCAAAGAGCAAACAGCAACATTTATGTCTCAAATGCGCTTTACGCCCAAGGAGTGGCCTCGCGCTCTCCAGAAATCTAAATGACTATTCTCTACAGTAGAATTATGATAAGTAGGCTATCGTGAAATACACTCAATTACTTTTACATTAAAGAAATAAAATATAATTACTCTTGACTTAACAACTAGAACTAGTCATCATATAAAGGAAAATTAACACGACAACTCTTTCTTTCCTTTACTGGGGAAAATTATCTTAATCTGCTCCCACCCACGTGTCAATTCACATAGCGTGACATACAGGCTTATAACAAGCTAAGAGTGTTACCGCAGACCCCTTGGCGCCTTCTTTATTCACCGCGCCGCCTTTCATGACCACGTGGCCGCCATCTTGATATTTTGCTAACAAGTCAATATCATCTAAATTCAAGTAATAGATGCTTCTCTGTCCAGTTTCATGTATAAAACACTCTCCTACTAAATTTGCCCTTCTTGCCCGGTCTGATGACTGAAATAATCGCTCTTACAGCCGCAATCTGGACTTAGCATGCCTAATAAAACCTATCAAAACATTATTTTCACTCATCTATCATTTCGAGACTAAATCATAATGCCCTAAAAAGACATTTCCTTTGGGAACACATCTATCTATTTATTTCACTAAACATTAAAATAGCCACATCGATATTATTTCAGAATTATATAAAACTAATGCTAATTTAAATTAACTCACGTGTCATGTCTTTGTGTTCTTCTGTGTGGGTACACAGGGCGCCTCGTTTCGTTCTCTCTCGTCTGGGCTGATACTTAAAAAGGGCCGCTGCTGGTTATCGCATTCTTTATATAGGTCCTATGGCGCATCACTCACTTACTGCGCGCTGGGCGTATTAATCTTGGCTACTTAAATATCACACGCGATTATCGCTTTAGAAGTCATGAAAACACAGAAATATACACTATTTCTAGAGCAAAAACACAATTCTACACCACAATTCTATTTTTAAGGCTTTATTATGGCCTCATTACATATCTTCTACTTCAGACTTTTCACAACCCAGGCTCGCGCCGTCACGTGAGCTGACAGTCACGTGGGCTGACCGAAAATATATGGGCGACAAACATGCCTTGAACTGGAGTGGGGGTGGGGCCTCAGGGGTGTCTTCCCGGCCTCATCATACTAAGAAGAGAGATGCCTCTGTAGTTATTGCAATCACTTCTGTCTCCTTTATTTTTGTACAGTGTTACAATCTTGGCATCTCGCATGTCTTGAGGAATAGTTGTCTCTTCCCAGCACTGGCACAGCATCCTATGCAGGGGATGTAATAGCGTGCTCTTACAGCATTTGATTAAATCAGGAGGAATCCCATCACTGCCTGGTGCTTTGCCAGAGGCCAAGCTATCAATGGCCTTGCTGAGTTCCTCTAATGTTGGTTCGGCATCCAGCTCCTCCATAGTTGGCAGACATGTGACAGCATCAAGGGCTGCAGGCGTAACGGTATTTTCTCTAGCATAAAGCTCAGAGTAGTGCTCGACCCACCTCTCCATCTGCTTACCCTTATCGGTTAGCTTCTCTCCGCTGATGGTTTTTAGCGGTGCCGTCTTACTTTTTTGTGGGCCAAGTGCTTTCTTTATACCGTCATACATTTGTTTAATGTTGCCTGTTTGCGATGCGATCTGGATGCTCTCACTGAGCTGGAGCCAATAGTCATTTGCACAGCGTCGAGCAGTTTGTTGAACTTTGCTTCTCGTAGCCTTCAGGATCTGTAGGGTTCTAGCACTCGGTGAACGTTTGTATTCATTCATAGCACTGCGCTTAGCTTCAATGACAGGTGCCATCACATCTGATGAAGCATCAAACCAGTCATTTGACTTTGCCGTTTTCTTACCAAAGGTGGCAAGTGCAGTACTTTGAATGGTGTTCCGTAGATGCTCCCAGTTCTCTGTAATAGTATCACCATGCTGAGGGCTGCTGAGCACTTTCTTGAAGGTCGCAGTAAATCGAGCGATCATGACAGGGTCTGACAACTTGCTGGTATCGATGCGTGGTTTCCCTTCATGTCTGATACGATAGAGTTTTCTTGGTTGTGCTCTGATTTTGCAGCAAACCAAGGAGTGATCTGTATCACAGTCTGCACTATGGTACGAGTGCGTGGAGAGCACAGACCTGAGAAGTGGCCTTCTGACGAGTATCAGGTCCAGTTGGTGCCAGTGCTTGGATCGTTGGTGTCTCCATGACACCTTATGCTGGGGTTTTGTCTGAAAGTAGGTGTTGGTCACGAAGAGGTCATGGTGGACACACAGCTCTAAGAGCCGTTGTCCATTTTCATTCATCTTGCCAATACCAAACCTGCCCAGACATGAAGGCCATGAAACATTATCGGCACCCACTCTAGCGTTAAAGTCCCCAAGGAGAACAAGCTGTTCTTGCCTAGGTATGCTTTTGATGACTGCTGCTAGATTCTCGTATAACTCATCTTTAGCTTCTGAGGCAGAGTACAGAGTAGGAGCATACACACTGACAAGGGTGATGGGACCTGTGCTAGTTTGCAGGCGGAGCGTTAACAGGCGTTCTGATCCATTCTCGCCTGGTTCAACCATTTTAGTTAGCGATTTTTTTACCGCAAAACCTACTCCGTGTTCTCTAGTTTTATTAAGATCTTTCCCTTGCCAATAAAATGTGTAGTCCTTCTCACTCACCGTTCCAGAGTCTGCCAGGCGCGTTTCCTGAAGTGCAACTATATCCACCTCAAGTCGTTTAAGCTCATCATTAATTATGGCTGTCTTCCTTACATCGTTTACGTCCTGTAGGTTTTCGGATAGTCCAGTCAACATAGTCCGGACGTTCCAGCATCCCAATCTGAGAGTTTGCTTATTTCTATTATTCTGATAATTGCTTGGTGCAAAATTTTCTGTCCACAGTTCGGGTTTGACCCTAATCCTCATGCACCCAATGGGGAAAGCAGACAGTGGCGGGACAACACCTTATTGACTGGAGCTGCCCAGCTTGAAGCGGGCGGTAGCTGTCCAGTGAGATCCTAGAACCTCTCCCACTGTCGGAAGTAGCCCCTGGCGCCATGCCCTACGCCAATTGGGCAAAATGCTTATAACCGGTAACTGCTACTTCCCGTGTTTTGCCAACACCTATAGGGTGAAGCTGGAGTGTCCTCTCCAGGGCGCGAGCTTGGGCACAGTTATATGGAGATCAAGCTGTTGCCCATGCAGCATGTTCCCCCTCTCTACACAGCTGGTAGATCCAAAGGAACGGCAGTAGCCGATACAGTTTGGTACCAGCCACGTCGCAGGAGTTGCCAGAATAATGTCGAATCGACATTAGACTGCCTTAGGGACTCCGACTCCGGATTTATCTTCAGGGTTTACTCCCGAAGCCAATTCCATAAATGGATATTCCCGCAAGGCAGCGGTGGTTTGAATTCAGAGTTCCTTCTCTTAGATAAGCTACCAACCAAGGATCACGAGCCCTATCTGCCCGAAGCTGCTGGTTTTAAGGCGCCAGTCGCTCGCCTTTGCCCCTTCTCCCGTCAGTGAAAACAGTTCCGCCGGGCTCAAGTTGAGCCAAACGTGAAGGCCGGGAGCTGGACTTGGTTGTCAGAGGCTGCTTGAGGCGCGTGCCATAGAAGCATTTATCTGCAGTGAGAGCTTATCCTCACTACAACTCCCGGCTGTAACAACCTTGTTACATGGTAGAGTTTACTCTGGGCTCTAAAGTCCTCACAATTCTTCAAACAAGGTCCGGTCTGATAAATGGAATTGATTCTAGTCTTAACTCTGGCAATTCTCCCTGAACTAGACTTGCAAAAATTGTCAGATTATATTGTAGGTTTTTGTCCCCCTCCTTGTCCGGGCTGTTGGGACAAACGCCCAATCGACGCAGTTGTTATTCACGCCTCAAAGTATCAGCCAATCTTATTTGAACGTTTAAATGTATGACACTTTATGATGAAATATTTTGCATGACTGATCGAGTGCAAAATTTCAAACGTTACTTTTCTAAAATTGGGCAGTAAACATCCGATCATTAACTGGTCAAGTTACGTCTCTCACACTTCAACATGTCCTCCCAGATTGGGGGAATTATCTGACTTGCCTATCCCACGTAATTCAACTATCGTTATCAGACTATGACTCGGCGCAATTCCGCCATCTTGTCTGGACATTTCGTGGTTTATCCGCACCTCCAATATCCAAGTCTATTTTTCTGTAGAATTGTAAAGGATTACTCACATCTTGTACAAACACCGTCATTAGCCTTTCACCTGAGATCAAATGTGGGACTGTCACGCTTTTGTGACCGTTCTTCTTCTTCTTCTTCGTTCGTCCTGAAAAGGACGTTGATTACGTTGTGTCCGTTTACACCGAAGCTGCGATATTTGCGCCTTTCGGCCGACACATCCGACTTCAGCACGGCATTTTTGGGACAGGGTTAGCTTTCCCTCTTCGATCCCAGCAGTCTAGCCATGGGTCGCTAACTGCATTTCTCACTGTTGACGCGTCTTAGGTAACCCAATTAGTCCCCCAGGGATGGACTTGCGAATTGAAGTGAATTGAAATTTGAAAGTTATGTAAACATTGACCTTCGGATGAGTTTTCTAAGTTGACAAATAAGGGCAGGGAAGAGAGAAACAACAAAATATCACTCACACAGGAATGTAATGCAATCCTGCCGGAGTGGACATGAGAGCACACAAACCGTTTTGGGATACCTCCTCTAGTGCGGCATGCACCTCGCACCAGGAATCTCCTAGTCAGATCAACCACTGATAACCTCTGACCACATATAACTCATAAAGTCAACACAGACGCGGCATCTTCTCCTCGCGTATACAACTTATATCTAGGCCCTATAACATCACTTCTAGCGCATCAAAACCATTGCGCATTCTAACATCACTTCTAGGCACTACAGTCTAGCAATAATCACTTCAGATGCAATAACATCACAATCGACCCGTTATAACATCACATCCGACCCGTTCCTCTACAACGGTCAGTCACACAACTCTCTCTAACATTGCAAAATACTCTCCGTCATACCGACAGTTCACTACCCATTATGCTGTCCACGGGCTTACGTGAATCTCCCAAACTTACGACAGCCCTAAACAGCACTATAAGTATATTACTTCAGAAATAACACATGACCATGAAGAACTCCCAACGGGCTGATCACCCGTTTGCCAGTCACTTCGATTACGGAAACAACAGCAAATGGATTGATTTGCCGTTGCCCTAAAGACGCCAATAGGCATGATGGGAAACAATGGCAAAGAAAACCTATCTGCTGTTGCCCTAAGACGCCACTAGGCGTAATGGCCACTGACTGCTTTGACGGTCGGTGGCTAAGGACGGAAGAAGAAGAAGAATGAAGAACTCGCATGTCACAATGCTGGTGGCATTTAGCCATAACAACCACTCACTCCTTTACCCACACACACATTGAAACACACGTCATGTGTATCATTACAATATCTTTTCTAGCAATCCCATCATCAGTAAAAGTAAATTACGGAAAATTACACCAGCCCCTGTTGCGCAAACACTGTGAAATCAAACACCAATGCTAAGACCGTGTGATCAAGTATCACTGTCACGCGATGCACTAATCGCAACTGTTTTGTGATAATGCTGACATTTCTCTTCTTTCATACCTGCTCCCGGATAACTGTCAATAAGTAATTATATACGGCGTTAAATAATAGAGAACATTCTGGTGTGAACTTAACGACATCTCTGCCAAACAGTAATCAGTGATATAATAGCATTGAAGTATAGCAGTCACCACCTGCGCCATAGCTTGGTTCTGCAAACTATTCTGGTAATTTGATTTGATTTTTTTTGTTGTTGACCAGGTGTCATGCTTTGATTGGATTTGTCTGCCCTTTCGTCACAAAATGACTTTTGGATCGTTCTCTCATCGCTCTCTTGTTCACTATGGCCGTATCCTGGACATTTAGTGTATTGATTATTTACGGGTTTCAGTGACCGGCACCCTCTTTCTTTCTCTGCACTGTAGCAGATATGTTGTATTTTCAGCATTCTGTCACTCCTTTCAGTATATTTTGTCTCGTCTGTTTACCTGACCATCCCTGCTGTAAATAGTAGACAGGTGATGCAATATTGAAACGAAGGAATATTCTCGTGTACCCAACCGAAGCTAGTTGTGAGTGAAACGCAGGGAATCAACACCAGCCGCCTAAATCGGACCCGTCGTGTGAAGAAGTGCCCTCATCACCAAGCAGTGACGAAAATCACAGCTGCAGGACTCACCTAAAAGTTAAGTGCTTATAAAAAGGCACCAGCAAAACGGACTTTTAATATATCCTCACCCTAAATCTCAGTGAAGAAAAATTGTATTCCAATACAAAATCACCAGCATTTTATTTATTTTAAACTGTTGATACTAATTAATTACTAAAATTTGTTACCTGTTCTTTTTTAAACTAAACAATCATAGTCGATTCAGTTTTTATATGTCTGAAAGCAAACGTATATGCCAGAACTATATATATATATATATATATATATATATATATATATATATATATTATATATATATATATATATATATATATATATATATATATATATATATATATATATATATATATATATATATATATATATATATATATACATATATATACATATGTGATAAAATTAACCGTGATGCAACGTTAAAATATCTCCAAAGATAATAAAATGTAGGGATAAAAACTAATGCGTAAGCTACTAGAATACATGATCGCCCACGCCGCGGGTCACCACCCGCCATGGAAATTAACTTGTTAGACGTGAAGGCAAAACGTTTACCCTTGGAACGGGATGAGAACGGAGATCAAAAGGAAAAAATATGACTGAACGCGTGCTTGAAACTAGCAAGGCTAAAAAGACGCAATTGGGGGAGAAAGGAGAAAAATTCACGTCCCCAAGTTGACACAAGGTAAAGAAATCGACAAAAGGGACCTTAGCTATTATACACAACAGTCATTTCTTGGACGCTTTTGCGATAACTTAGTCCGTTTAGTTGAATTCAGCGACGAATGCATTACAGAAGATGCTCGAAAATATTTCAAAAAAAACCAACTAACCTTGAAAAGTAACTTTTTCTTAATAATAATGTTAGGAATATAAAACCTAGCTGGCCGGATGGCCCATCTTGAGCAGTGAAATAATATGCTTTCATTTATACAGACGGATAGATAATAAGAAAGATATTGACAAAAGACTGTGTTGTTCATATCAGCGAGCGACTGCATTGAAACAAAAAATGTCCCTAATTTTCAAAAACTGCGGCCTTGAGACTCAAGTGCTAAAATCTAGTTGGAATGAAAGAGAGGGGATGGGGTGGAGAATTGTGGCTAAAAATAACTTTAAAGGCAAAATTGTGTAGGGGAGGGCAGAGTTGGTTCAAAAAAAACAAGTGTTTTTTTGTGAAACGCAAGTAGAGACAGACGGACCAACAGACAATAATGCATACTTGACTGAGGTATGACTGAAATGACTTTTGGTAGGAGGTTTGAATTTGAAAAGAAAAAAAGGCGGTGATTGGCCATAGATGAATATATTATCGGCGCTCAGACGCGCATTTTTGCCATTCATCATAAGTTGTCCAGTAGTAGACACAGTAATTATTCAGTGGTGTATTTCCCAGAAGCTAATTGAAATATTTAGAGGGACGCCATACTAAAGCCAGCAGCTCAGCTGAGTTTTGCTAGCAAATAACTGTGTTCTATATTCATAATTCTGGTAAGACTGAAAGTATTTCTTTGTATATTTTAATATGTGTTTAATGTTTCGAGTGATTTGATACTGCCATATCAAAATCTATCCCTTACAACAAGTAAGGATTCGCTCTAGACCCCCCGCCCCAGTTCAGGGTCTAGAGACAAATAAAATACATAAACTCCAGCAAGGATTATGAAGGGCGGATCAAGTGTTGAGATCAGTGGAACATATCACCTATCCTATTCTATGGCAGGAAGCTAATGAACATATTTCAGAATATGTAGTCTGGGGGAACTTATCCTATGTGAAACCAACTTGGTAAGATGTGTTGTATGGTCAAAGAGATCTGACCCGTCTATGTGGTGTTGTTGTTGTGTGTAGTGTTGTGTCCAGAAATGGTTTAGAGGATGGAATTCTGACACATGACCAATACTTTTATTGCAGAACTGTGAGTTTTTTTATTTGGCACCAATGTGGTGTCAAATGAGGTGTTGAATAATACAAGAGTGGACCCGTGCAGTTTATATTTTGGCAGAGCAGCCTTATATTGCCCCCAAGCACGGAGAGGTGGGGCCACCTGATTCCAGCACCAGAACTACTCATTCAAGATACGTGAGCGTCTGGCCTGCTGGAAATTCACCACCAACTTAATTTCTAACACACCAATTATAATCCCATCAATAAATGGACAATGTGTAGTCGCCATAGACAGGGAGTGATGAGGCCACCCCAACAGCACATCCATTAATCGTTCTCCCAGATAAATTACAACTATAAACAGTAGTAATATTAACTAGTCTTGTAAAATACACATGTACACACCTTTCATTTATTATGCCATATATTCATGCATTTCATTCATAATTGCAAAACCTTTCATATGTTCTGACCAAAATAAAACCTTGGTTCAGAACAAATAAACTTAAAGAAAATTTACTATCAAAATTTTACACAGCTTGAGTTAGTTTAGTGTGTTATAACATTTTATTAATATTATTAGACTTATTAAATATCTCTCTGTGTGTGTATGTAAACTACCACAACACATTACATATCAGTACCCTAGAATTTTAACGTAGCCACATTCATTAGTAAAAAAAGATAGGTGTGAGGTCGTAGTGGTAGCAAGAAGGGCCTTCTGTAAATTCACAGCTACATTTATCTCAGGAGCCTTCACAGCTGACCTCATGCATCACACTAGGTAATATCACAATCATACAAATACCATCAAATCCACTACAACATATATATATATGTAGGTCAAGATGGCGGCGT
Source organism: Oreohelix idahoensis (assembly GCA_024509875.1). Classification (NCBI taxonomy): domain Eukaryota; kingdom Metazoa; phylum Mollusca; class Gastropoda; order Stylommatophora; family Oreohelicidae; genus Oreohelix; species Oreohelix idahoensis. The sequence goes on from JAMPIV010004385.1 coordinate 58,123, forward strand.
GGTAGGCCGCACTTTTTGTGTTGTGCATTTCATGTCGTCGTTTTGGAGTCTGCATCAGTGGTAACAGCCCTTATTAAGGCTGTATGAGTTTGTAGTGTGTTTGGCTTTTTCTGGATTATGTTGCTAAGTATTTTAAAGATGAAAACATCAAGTTTGCCTATCATGTGAGTTCGCTGTTTGTGTTGATACAAGTAGCCAAGATGGCGGTTTTGTGATGTGTCGATCGGACAGTGTTTCAAAACATTACAGATTTATTGAGGGCTATTGTTACTGCTCCAGGTACATTTTTGTATGTACCTGCAAGGATACTTGGAGAGGAGATGGGCACCGCCAAGCAAACCTCTTGCCCACTGAAATGCTATGATGGAAAGTCAACTCAGTAATAATTTGCCGGATCGGCCGATGCCCGGATTAACAACGACCGCGCTCTCATTGCCCCTTGAGAGTGATAAGTCAGCGAATGGGGTAAAAACACCTGTTTTGAAACTTCCAAGAGAAAGTTTTGTTGTTGGAACTTGGAATGTACGCACGCTATATGCGTGTGGAAAAGTCAAAGAACTAACACATGAACTTGTTAGATACTCGTGGGACATCCTGGGCCTAGCAGAAGTCAGATGGACAGGATTAGGTGAATCAATAACAGATGATGGTCACAAAATTTGGTTTAGTGGAGATGAGTCTAAACATCAGCATGGAGTAGGTTTTATCGTACATAAAGATAGATTGAACTCTGTCATCAGCTGCACCCCAATAAATAGCAGGCTTATCACCATTCGTATTGCAGCACATCCAAAGAACATCTCCATCATACAGGTATATGCCCCCACTACTGACTATGAGGATGAGGCAATTGATACATTTTATGACAATCTGGATGAAGCAATTAAGAAAATTCCAAAGAAAGATCTTCTCATCGTGTTAGGTGATTGGAATGCTAAAATAGGGCCAGATGCATACGGTCACTGGGCTGGTACAGTGGGGAGATTTGGGACAGGTGAAACTAACGATCGAGGACTAAGGCTACTAGAATTTGCCAGCAACTATAAACTAACCATTGCAAATACACTATTTCCTCATAAGTTATCAAGAAGAACAACGTGGCATGCCCCAAAAACTGAGATACATGGCCAAATTGATTTTATTCTTGTATCCAAAAGATTCAAGTCCAGTATTAATAAAGCCAAGACTAGGACTTTTCCTGGCGCCGACATTGGTAGTGATCACGACATGGTATTGATGACGCTCAAGCTTAAACTTAAAAAGAACTATAATCAAAACAGATGTTCTCAGTTAAGATTCAATTTAGACAAACTGAAAGATCCAGAAATCGCGGGAATCTTTGAGGCAACTGTTGGAGGAAAATTCGCAGCTCTCAACTTTTTGGAGGATGATATCAACTCAATCACAGAGAACATGAAAGACGTGCTCATTGAATCAGCAACAGAAATACTTGGTAAAAGAAAGAAAATAAACAAACCATGGGTTACAGATGACATTCTGAAGTTATGTGATACACGGCGGGAAATGAAAAAGGTTAAGAAAGAGGTTCCTGAAGCAGCATGGCAATACAGTATGGTGAATAAAAATATTAGGAAGAAAATGAAACAGGCCAAAGAAAAATGGGTAGCTGATCAATGTGAGTCCATTAATACGGGGCTAATAAAAGGTAACAGCAAGGCAGCTTTTGACACATTAAGAAAACTATCAAAACCCCAACAGCCCAGGGTAACTGTCATAGAAGATAGCAATGGGGCTCTGCTCAATGAAAAAAAACAGCTGTAATGAGAAGATGGACAGAATATTGTAAAGAATTATATAACTGTAAACTTGACACTAACTTAGGCATATTAAACAACATTAAGTGCGAAAACAGGGAACTCGGAAATGCAGCAATATTACGGGAAGAAGTGGAAGAGGCTATATGTTCGATGAAAGGAGGGAAGTCACCGGGGTGTGGATAATATCCCAGCAGAGCTCTTGAAATATGGAGGACCAGATATAGTAAAAATCATGACAACAATTTGCCAGAAGATATGGAGTACAAAAAAATGGCCAAAAGAATGGACGCAGTCATTAGTAATACCGCTTCCAAAGAAAGGAAATCTAAAAATGTGCAAGAACTACAGAACCATTAGCCTTATTAGTCATCCAAGTAAGGTGATGTTAAGGATACTTTTGAACAGAATAAAACAGAAATCAGAAGAAATCTTGTCAGAGGAACAGGCTGGCTTTAGACCAAAAAGAAGTACCTCAGAACAAATCTTCAATATTAGATTACTTATCGAAAAACATCTCCAACATCAACACGATTTATACCATAACTTCATCGATTTCACAAAAGCCTTCGATCGAGTCTGGCATGAAGGCTTATGGCAAGTAATGAGAAAATTCAATTTTGATACCAACATCATAGATATCATTGAAGCACTATACAAGGACGCAAGCAGTGCTGTTTTTGCAAGCAACGACATTGGAGAATTTTTCAAAACAACTGTAGGAGTTCGGCAGGGATGTATCCTGTCCCCAGTGCTCTTTAATATTTATCTAGAACATATTATGCAAGAGGCTCTCTACGATTATAAATCAACCATATCGATTGGAGGCCGACCTCTGTGCAACCTACGTTTTGCTGATGATATTGATCTGATAGCTGGATCAGAATCAGAACTTCAAGACCTTACCTCTAGACTGGAGAAAGTAACAAGAACGTATGGGATGGAAATTAATATAGAAAAAAGCAAGATATTGGTGAATAGCCATAAGAAACATGTTCCGACCAACATTACGTTAAATGGGCAAACGTTAGAAGAAGTTAACACCTTTAAATATCTCGGGTCCACTATATGCAGTGATGGAAGATCAATTAAAGAAATCAAGACAAGACTTGAGATGGCCTCAGCTGCCATGACAAGGTTGAATGTGATCTGGAAAAGTAACATCAGTTTTCCTGTGAAGATCAAATTATACAAATCACTTGTATTATCTATTCTCTTGTATGGGTGTGAGAGCTGGACACTCACTGCAGATACGGAGCGAAGGATTCAGGCTTTCGAGCATAAATGTTACAGAAGAATTTTGCGCATTTGCTATAAAGAGCACAAAACAAATGTCTATGTTAGAGAGAAGATAAACACCTATGCAGGCCACCAAGAACCACTTTTGTCAACAGTGAAACGTCGAAAGCTTGCCTGGTTTGGGCATGTAACTCGTCATGACTCCCTTTCGAAAACGATCCTTCAGGGAACAGTCGAAGGTAAACGGAGAAGAGGAAGGCAGAGAAAATCCTGGGCTGATAACATCAAAGAATGGGCAGGACACGGTTTTTCCACACTTGTACGCATTGCTGAGGATAGAGAGCAGTGGAGGACCCTGTCTGCTGATGCTTCCACCATGGCACCCCTACGACCCATGACGGGTTACGGTCTGATGGATGAAATCATCATCTCATCTCAGCCCGTAACCCGTCAATATTAATACTTTCTCTGTGAAATATCTTCTTCTTAAACGTATTATTTGTGTGGTGAACTTCTAAATACAATATCTAAATTAGAATATAACAGTATAGTGCATAAAGTCAAAGATAGGATAGTACTACAAATTTTCGGCGAGAATCGTAGTCGTCGCCTATGCCTTCAGCGTATTATTTGATAACGCTTTGGCCGAACCAAAAAGGGTACCCTATTTTTCAAATTCGTCCTTGAGACAAACGTACCACTTTTCCAAGTTCAATGAAGTATTTGCCTAGAATACATTGTAGAAGGGAAGGGGACGGATAGATAACCCAACGCAAATCACGTCTCACATTGTTTCTAAAAATAAAACTAACTTGCTAGCCTTGCCCTTAGGCGGTTTTCAGAATACGAGGAAAACGTTAGAAAATGTGGACACTACGGTTATGAAAACAAGCTTAGCTCTTATTGCGAATGACGTAATTCTAGACGTGTTACGAGAGACTCTCGTATTTAGCTTGAAAGTACATGGAAAAAGAATTGAACAGGAGGTAGTTTAAAAATAAACAACTAACACAGAAGAAAGATAGAATTTTGAACCAAGCCACTTAGCCCCATAAAAATCATATATTCGTGTACCTGAAGACTTGTTGACCAAGAATATGTAGTTAGTTATCTAAATAGTCCATTAAATAATCAAATATTGATAATAATACATAGAGAATCGGAGATACTGTCAGCTCAAGTCATGTCTGCTTAGATTGGATAGCATATTTTTTGGGGAAAAAATTAGGTGAAAGAAAGGCTAAGATAGTACGATGAAGTGGATTGGATGAAATTTGAAGGAAGCCGAAACATTATTGGCTAACCTAAATATACAAATCTAGTTGGTAATAGTAACGCATAGTGGTTTGAGATATTTTTTTTTAAAAAGGTTTCATTCAAAAAAAGAGATGCTTGGTCTCATTGGCCAAAGCTTTTTATATGATAGGAAAAGTAGGCTGCTCGCTGCCATTTTTCCAAAATATTCAGAGGAGCAAGCAGCGATGAGCAGACTTGTGCTTTGTTTTAAAATAACTAAATAACAACAGAAAGCAGTCTGAACAGAGGCAGTGATGAAAGTGTGCCATATTCTATTGCCTAATTCATCGTTACTTGTTTATATTTCTTTGATATGTGGTAAGATTGATTTTATTGACTTTTTAATTAAAAAAGGGTTGTGTGAAAAAAGAAAAGGCCATGTAAAAGATTGTAATTAAATGGTTCCATGGCAGACTTAGGCATGGCCTAGATGTTGATCCATCATATAAGGGACTATATAAGAAGTTTAAAACTACAGGACTATATATATATGATGGTCATACAGGAACATTACACCTATCTTATTGCATGGAAAAGATTACTGCAGGAATGACAGAGGCGTCGCATCCATTAGGGAAGAGAAAAGAAAACTGGTACCATTTGTTCCATCAAACTAAAGTGAAGAAGCAGGGTTGTCAGAGAGAGCTGACCATGTTCATTTGTATTGAATGTATGTTTACATGTAAATTAGGAGGAATTAGTTTGATATTAAGACAGAACCATAACTTGCATTGACAGGGGTTCCTGCTGGCACTTGTCTGGTGCTGGTACTCGATGATAGAGAAATTCAGCACTATTTCTAAGAGTCTCTGGCACCTGCTGGTATTAAAGAAGTTCAAGACCAGAGGAGACTGAAGTGTTTGGCCAAACCAACTGCAACTGCTGTACTTCCAGGATCCAGATAAGTGCAATATCTGGCCTGGGACAACTTATCACGACTAAAGAAAAATCTCCTGTATAGACAAAAACGTTCCTCCAAAAGACTAACATAAACAATTCTAGTGAAACAAAAGAACGGTGGGATAATGTAAATCCCCACCCTGCCTCTCAGTACCAGTAGTTAAATAGAGTGATTAACATCAACTTGAAAATTTGTAACAATGTACTATGGACATATTTGTATGTAAATATCTTTATATATATTTGTAAATATATCTATCCATCTAAATTGATTCTCATTGAACTGTAGTCCTGACCAAAACAACTTTAGGCTCAGGACCAATAAAGTTTAACAAAAGAAATTTTAAATATAAAATTTAACAGCTGGAGTTAGTTGAGTTTATCATAGTATTTAGTATATGTTTGTATATGTTTTTGTATTGAGATTCTTTAACAACACTCTTACAATACCCTAGACACTTTATGTAGCTTTCAGTCATGCTAGTCAATAAAAATATAACTTAGAGTGAGATCGTAGGGTGGTAACAAGAAAGGTACTCTGTAACACAGCTGTCCATTGTTTACCTCAGAGACATTCACAGTTGATCTCACTCAAGTACAACTATATGCACACCATTCTTCTTAACATCTAAACCCACCACAATTTGTCAGTGGAAAAAAAAAACATGTGAATGCTTTTATTTCTAAACACTAAAAACTTGCAACCACGCGCATACACTTACATATAATATAATATATGTGTTGTCAATATTAGCTGTGTACTTTTAATACGTTATTTTGTAATTTTTTGCTGCTTATATATCTGTTACGGACCAACATGTAACATATGTCCCAGGTTACTTAAACGTGACTTGTTGTCCTCAAAACTTCTTCTTCTTCTTCTTCTTCTTCTTCCGTCCTTAGCCACCGACCGTCAAAGCAGTCAGTGGCCATTACGCCTAGTGGCGTCTTAGGGCAACAGCAGATAGGTTTTCTTGCCATTGTTTCCCATCACGCCTAGCGGCGTCTTTAGGGCAACAGCAAATCAACCCATTTGCTGTTGTTTCCGTAATCGAAGTGACTGGCAAACGGGTGATCAGCCCGTTGTGAGTCCTCAAAACTGGGGTATGATAATTCTTGGGTGATCACAACCATCAGTCTCACTAGCGACACTCGTTCATAATCTCAACAGAAGTCTGTTGTACACGCCTATGTACATGTATATTTCACCAATACAGAATCCTGGACATCGGTAACATCGTATATGGCTAACATACGAATAACAAGCTGAGGGTACCTAACAATGGCTTCAGACACATCTCATGTTACACTGCTCACCGTAACATGACTGATACTGACATCTGCTGGCATTCTTGCCCTCAGTCGCCTTACGTCTACTATCTTGGTCTCCTGTCACGGAATTGAATCCCCTGCTTTGCAGTAGTGGTCCAACGATGGCCAAAACTCAAAGAGTATCTAATATGGGTCTTCAAATATGTCTACCTTCGCACAAGATTACTCTTGGCAGAGTTGTAGATAGAAGGATAATGATGATTCTATCTCAAGGGAGATTTCATAAGGTATTTCAGAAGTCAAGATCAATGTTGCGTTGTGCAGGGCAATTGTTAACTTATATCTAATACGCCACCTTTTATGAAGAGTTAAGCAATTATTAATTTCAGCTCGTTCAAGCCCCCACCTTGATTTATTCAGTGGAATAAATATTATTATTCTGGTATAGCTCTGTTTAGACTATAGTTAGTAAATTGACTGAGACAAACAAATCCAAAATGATTAAATCGTCGTTAAATTTGTATATTTACAAATAACAAATTTAATAATCAACTAAGTTTTAACAGTTTTAAAAATTGAATAATCTTTAACACAAAATACTCATCTTCGCATGATGGTATGGTGTTTTATGTAAGAAGTCACTTGGCAGTTATGAGGTTTGACTTAGCTGCAAATGGCAGTTTCTTTTCCTGCTGGGGTTTTGGGATCTGTGCAGATAGGTCACTGGAGTTCTCGCGTCTCTGGTCAAGATTAAAGGCGCAGCACGTTCCAATTAGGATCAGGGAGTAACTTCCAAGCTGGTCTCGCGTCTCTGAAACCCTCTGTTGATGGTGTCTAGCTTAATGTCAGTCCACTTCTACCCTCACTTTGTTCCAGAGATTAGTACCCTCACTGGTACCATAAACTAGTATGGTAAAAGAATAGAAACGAATACCCTCTGAGTATTGAGTTTCCCGACACATACTTATGTGCCCCATTCTTCCTATTTCATCACCATCCCATCTACCTCAGCATTTACCCTCGATGAGAATTAAGCTTAATCCATTGAGAGAAAAACTAACTTTCTTTACATTTAAAACTGAATAGCTTTAGATTTACTTTACATTCAAACGAAAAAGGTTAATCGTGCTAGTGTATGTTTACATTTACATCTACACTGATTGAAAAATGTTCATAATATAGATTGAATATATTTTCATTTACATCTACACTGGTTGAAAAGCTTGAAACTTTCATTAATTGTGAAGTGAATATGCTTACACAGACATTTACACTGGTTTGAAAATATGAATATTATAATTAGACTGTACGTCATTTCTTTCATCTTTCCCTCCCTGCTCCATATGGAAATCGGGACTACCTATGGGGTTCTCTTTAAGAAACTAGCAATAAAGCAGTCACCAGCCCTTGCAGTTGTGGTTCATGAAATCATCATACTATATGCTGAGGTTGCCAGCCTCAAATGACTTGGACATCCACTAGCAATTTTCAAGTATTAATATTCACATGGCACTATATACATGTTAGTTCACATGTTAGTAATGAAAATTATAGAATGTAAAATACATAGACTGTTTGCTTAGAGGAATAAATGCACTGGAACTGGCCTCCCACACGTGTTCTTAGGGGTCGTTACTTTAACAATGAAATCCCTCTTTGACTCCGTGTTTTAGATTCCTCAGATTCCGATTGTCGTTGTTATAATAATAATAAATAATAGCCCCTTCAGTCATAACTGACTATGGGAATGCGCCCCTGAGGTGACAGCCCTCAGCTGCTTATTTTCCTGGTGCTCCTTTCGACGTTTTCTCCCCTCCTCTGCTTGTTGTGTGAGCCTCTCTTTGCCCAATCTGAGGTGGCGCCGTAAATAGCATCGCCACTTAGTGCGATCGGCAGCTTCATCCTCCCATGTTACTGAATCCATGTCCAGTGCCCTCATATCTCTCTTGCACACATCTTTGAACCTCAGCTGTGGTCGACCAACTGTTCTCTTGCCATCTGCCAATTGTCCGTAGAAGATATCTTTTGGGATGCGACCATCTTCCATGCGGCGAACATGGCCAAGCCAGCGAAGTCTGCGCTGTCTAAGCAGTGTATACATACTTTGAAGGCCAGCACGTGACAATACCTCGACATTTGTCACTTTATCTTTCCACGAAATGCCGAGGATGCGGCGTAGACACCGTAAATGGAAGGTATTGAGCCTTCTTTCTTGCTTAGCATAGGTCGTCCAGGTCTCGCTGCCATATAGGAGTGTGCTGGTGACGCAGGCATTATATACCGCAGCTTTGGTCTTCATTGTGAGTTTGGAGTTTCCCCAAACACGCGATGTGAGGCGGGCAAAGGTAGCTGCAGCTTTGCCAATGCGGCTGTCGATTTCTGTATCCAGTGAGAGTTTGTCATTGATGGTAGACCCTAGGTATGTGAAGTGGTGCATAACTGCCAATTCATAGTTATCGATAGTGATAACTGGTGCAGCACCCACATCCTGACTCAGCACATTCGTTTTCTTTAGACTTATTGTGAGGCCAAAGTCCTTGCATGCTTTAGTGAAGCGATTCATCAAGTTCTGAAGCTCCTGTTGGCTTTGAGTGACGACTGCAGCACCATCAGCGAACAAGAAGTCTCTTATAGTGACCCTTCTGATTTTTGTTTTTGCCTTCAGCCTTGAAAGATTAAACAGACGGCCATCTGGCCTAGTGTGAAGGCATATTCCTTCAGTTGTATCTCTGAATGCATGTTTCAAGAGTAAGGCAAAGAAGATCCCGAAGAGGGTAGGAGCCAGAACACAGCCTTGTTTAACGCCACTTCGTATGTCAAAGGGCTGTGACGTGCTTCCAGCATATTGGACTGTTCCCTTCATGTCGTCATGGAATGACTTTATCATTTCCAGCATTTTAGAAGGGCAGCCTATTTTCAGGAGGATTTTGAAGAGTCCATCCCTACTAACCAGGTCAAATGCTTTTGTGAGGTCTATAAAGGCGATATATAAAGGCCTTTTCTGCTCTCTTGATTTTTCCTGAAGCTGGCGGACAGAGAAGATCATGTCTGTTGTTGATCTACCAGCTCGGAATCCACACTGTGACTCTGGATATATGCGCTCAGCTAACTTGTGTAGTCGCATTAAGACGACTTTGGCAAAAACCTTACCAACAATACTAATGTGGTGGGGTGGGCGAGATGATGATGATGATTATATTGTGATGTGTGATCACTCTCTTGTCACACTCGCACCGACCCGAACAACAATAAAACTTTTGATTCTAGAGGCAGGGGCTATATTTATTTTTACAACCCATTCAGTGTCAAAGCAAACATTAAACAAATAAACTAGCGAACATAACAAAACAAAACAAAACACCCAACAGTGCCCGATGCTAATCTGAAGAAGCAAACAAAGCACAGAATAGTTAAAATCATAATATAATACTGAATGAGAAACACCACGCTCTCACCTGTCAAACTGTCCTACGCCGCCACCTGACACACTCAACTATCACACACACACACACACACTCATGTGTGTCGTCCAATGCGACTAGTATGGTGTTGTGCATGAGGCTGGCAACCTCACCATGTAACACAGATTGCTACCAAAACCACTACTGCCCGAGCATCTGAATGCTTAATATGAAGGCAAACCACACTGTTGGCCCCATGCTCCCTCGGGAGCGGAGAAGAGAAATATATATCTTAAAGTGAGCCCACGTGCTCTCACAACCATTCCTCACATAACCATAATTAAATAATCATAAAATGGACATAAAATAATATTCAACTATATGTACAACAAATACTCTCAATAACGAGAATAAACCACCACCTCGCAACTGATCTATCTCAATATTCGTTACTGCATTCGGAAGCATGTCGTATGTGACGACTGGTGCGCCTGGCAACAAGCGTGTCGTATATGACCACTGATAATGACTATTCTCATCTCACAGTAACCCATTAAATATATACAGTAGAATTAAGATAAGTAGGCTATCGTGAAATACACTCAATTACTTTTACATTAAAGAAATAAAATATAATTACTCTTGACTTAACAACTAGAACTAGTCATCATATAAAGGAAAATTAACACGACAACTCTTTCTTTCCTTTACTGGGGAAAATTATCTTAATCTGCTCCCACCCACGTGTCAATTCACATAGCGTGACATACAGGCTTATAACAAGCTAAGAGTGTTACCGCAGACCCCTTGGCGCCTTCTTTATTCACCGCGCCGCCTTTCATGACCACGTGGCCGCCATCTTGATATTTTGCTAACAAGTCAATATCATCTAAATTCAAGTAATAGATGCTTCTCTGTCCAGTTTCATGTATAAAACACTCTCCTACTAAATTTGCCCTTCTTGCCCGGTCTGATGACTGAAATAATCGCTCTTACAGCCGCAATCTGGACTTAGCATGCCTAATAAAACCTATCAAACATTATTTTCACTCATCTATCATTTCGAGACTAAATCATAATGCACTAAAAAGACATTTCCTTTGGGAACACATCTATCTATTTATTTCACTAAACATTAAAATAGCCACATCGATATTATTTCAGAATTATATAAAACTAATGCTAATTTAAATTAACTCACGTGTCATGTCTTTGTGTTCTTCTGTGTGGGTACACAGGGCGCCTCGTTTCGTTCTCTCTCGTCTGGGCTGATACTTAAAAAGGGCCGCTGCTGGTTATCGCATTCTTTATATAGGCCCTATGGCGCATCACTCACTTACTGCGCGCTGGGCGTATTAATCTTGGCTACTTAAATATCACACGCGATTATCGCTTTAGAAGGCATGAAAACACAGAAATATACACTATTTCTAGAGCAAAAACACAATTCTACACCACAATTCTATTTTAAGGCTTTATTATGGCCTCATTACATATCTTCTACTTCAGACTTTTCACAACCCAGGCTCGCGCCGTCACGTGAGCTGACAGTCACGTGGGCCGACCGAAAATATATGGGCGACAAACATGCCTTGAACTGGAGTGGGGGTGGGGCCTCAGGGGTGTCTTCCCGGCCCCATCACATATCTCACTCCTGATTTTGTTGTCGTCCCGACAACATCACTCCCTCTGGCGCTTCACTTGTAACCTCTCAGATCGTTGATGCTGCGCAGGACTCTTTCTGAGCGGCGATGCTTTGTGCTCAGATTCTGTAATCGGTACAACCCGGCTGGGGACACTCTTGGTCGTGATGCCCCCAGTTGTACGTTGTCGGGCTGTCAGCCGCTGTGGTCTTGAAGACTCGCTCATCGGTGCCGCGTCGCTGCCTGCCCGTGACATCTGCTTGTCTGTGCTTCCAGCTGTTGACTTTGAAGGGAGATCGCTCTTGACTTGTTTTCCACTCCTTTTGTGTGGACGGTGGCTTACGTTCCCCACAATCTGCCTTTGATGAGTCTCCTCTGCTGAACCTTGATTTGCACTCCCTCCTATCTGCTTAGGACGGGTTTCCTCCCCTAGACAACGGCCAATTCTCTCGGCGCCCTTAGTGTGACAGTTGTCGTGGCCATCTCTTGGCTTGCGCCCTAAAGGCAACCTGGTTGTGACAGTCCGTCTAGGAAAAGAGCTCCTTGAGGGACAGGCGGCTATCAAATGTTCTGGGGATTTGCATCCAAAACATCTCTTCGGAAGCGGGCCTTGAGGGCACTTGGCTGCCATGTGGTCTGACAGGTCTCCACAATTGTAGCATCTTATCTTTCTGGGCTTCCTCTGTGCCATGGGTCGCTTCCTGCTGCCCTTACACTCTTGACCGCCAATGCCGCATACAATGACTGCTTCCATGCCCTGGACCGATGGTTTGCTGTCAAATTCTACCCGTTCATTCTTCGCCAGACTCCGGAATCCCTTTCTGTATATCTTGGTCTGATGTATGAATACATCACTACCTCCATCATCTGGCGTGATGAACCCCCATCCCCTGTGGACATTATACCACTTGCACATCCCTTTTTGCCTTGTCGGTGCCACTGCTTTTATTGGTGCTGTCAGCTCACAGCTTCCCTTGACGACAGCCTGACTCTCACATACAAGAAGGGCTAGTTGCGGTTCCTGCGGGCACACCTCCTTGTCTTGCGTTGGCTGTTCCCTCGGACACACCTCCCCGTCTTGCGTTGGCTGTTCTCGCGGCTGGCATGGTGCTCTCTTTCTCTGCACCTCCTCTTGTGCTGGCGAACTGGCCTCTGACATCTGTGCTATCTGGGACTTTAGGAAGGATAATTCTGCTCTGAGTGCCTCCTTCTCCTTCTGAACTTCTGCACTTGCTATCTGGACCAGTGTCTCAGGCTTTTTACTTTCACCATAAACAGCATATTCCCAAGGGAAATTCCTGGTCATCTCACTGACTGGTGGTTGCTCGCTGTAGGCTCTTTCTATTATCTTGAGTAACTGCTCAGGGCTGGCCTTGGCTCCGCCATGTATCCGTAATTCTCTAGATACCCATGGTGTAACGTTGTTCCATATCATGTCTAACTTGTCTTCTGCACAAAAAGGCCCTTATCCTGCCGACGACGCCAATTGTGATGGGGTGGGCGAGATGATGATGATGATTATATTGTGATGTGTGATCACTCTCTTGTCACACTCGCACCGACCCGAACAACAATAAAACTCTTGATTCTAGAGGCAGGGGCTATATTTATTTTTACAACCCATTCAGTGACAAAGCAAACATTAAACAAATAAACTAGCGAACATAACAAAACAAAACACCCAACAGTGCCCGATGCTAATCTGAAGAAGCAAACAAAGCACAGAATAGTTAAAATCATAATATAATACTGAATGAGAAACACCACGCTCTCACCTGTCAAACTGTCCTACGCCGCCACCTGACACACTCAACTATCACACACACACACACACACTCATGTGTGTCGTCCAATGCGACTAGTATGGTGTTGTGCATGAGGCTGGCAACCTCACCATGTAACACAGATTGCTACCAAAACCACTACTGCCCGAGCATCTGAATGCTTAATATGAAGGCAAACCACACTGTTGGCCCCATGCTCCCTCAGGAGCGGAGAAGAGAAATATATATCTTGAAGTGAGCCCACGTGCTCTCACAACCATTCCTCACATAACCATAATTAAATAATCATAAAATGGACATAAAATAATATTCAACTATATGTACAACAAATACTCTCAATAACGAGAATAAACCACCACCTCGCAACTGATCTATCTCAATATTCGTTACTGCATTCGGAAGCATGTCGTATGTGACGACTGGTGCGCCTGGCAACAAGCGTGTCGTATATGACCACTGATGAGACTGGGAATCTCATCACATGAAACACATCGTTACCGAAACAAATCACTGCCATAGCATATAAATGCTTCATGCTAGCTTCTGTTGGATTCAGCCGCACTGGTGTCGCCCTGCTCCGCAAAGAGCAAACAGCAACATTTATGTCTCAAATGCGCTTTACGCCCAAGGAGTGGCCTCGCGCTCTCCAGAAATCTAAATGACTATTCTCATCTCACAGTAACCCATTAAATTAACTCTTAACAACTTAACAAGTCATCGGAAAATTAACACGACAACTCTTTCTTTCCTTTACTGGGGAAAATTATCTTAATCTGCTCCCACCCACGTGTCAATTCACATAGCGTGACATACAGGCTTATAACAAGCTAAGAGTGTTACCGCAGACCCCTTGGCGCCTTCTTTATTCACCGCGCCGCCTTTCATGACCACGTGGCCGCCATCTTGATATTTTGCTAACAAGTCAATATCATCTAAATTCAAGTAATAGATGCTTCTCTGTCCAGTTTCATGTATAAAACACTCTCCTACTAAATTTGCCCTTCTTGCCCGGTCTGATGACTGAAATAATCGCTCTTACAGCCGCAATCTGGACTTAGCATGCCTAATAAAACCTATCAAACATTATTTTCACTCATCTATCATTTCGAGACTAAATCATAATGCCCTAAAAAGACATTTCCTTTGGGAACACATCTATCTATTTATTTCACTAAACATTAAAATAGCCACATCGATATTATTTCAGAATTATATAAAACTAATGCTAATTTAAATTAACTCACGTGTCATGTCTTTGTGTTCTTCTGTGTGGGTACACAGGGCGCCTCGTTTCGTTCTCTCTCGTCTGGGCTGATACTTAAAAAGGGCCGCTGCTGGTTATCGCATTCTTTATATAGGTCCTATGGCGCATCACTCACTTACTGCGCGCTGGGCGTATTAATCTTGGCTACTTAAATATCACACGCGATTATCGCTTTAGAAGTCATGAAAACACAGAAATATACACTATTTCTAGAGCAAAAACACAATTCTACACCACAATTCTATTTTTAAGGCTTTATTATGGCCTCATTACATATCTTCTACTTCAGACTTTTCACAACCCAGGCTCGCGCCGTCACGTGAGCTGACAGTCACGTGGGCTGACCGAAAATATATGGGCGACAAACATGCCTTGAACTGGAGTGGGGGTGGGGCCTCAGGGGTGTCTTCCCGGCCTCATCATACTAAGAAGAGAGATGCCTCTGTAGTTATTGCAATCACTTCTGTCTCCTTTATTTTTGTACAGTGTTACAATCTTGGCATCTCGCATGTCTTGAGGAATAGTTGTCTCTTCCCAGCACTGGCACAGCATCCTATGCAGGGGATGTAATAGCGTGCTCTTACAGCATTTGATTAAATCAGGAGGAATCCCATCACTGCCTGGTGCTTTGCCAGAGGCCAAGCTATCAATGGCCTTGCTGAGTTCCTCTAATGTTGGTTCGGCATCCAGCTCCTCCATAGTTGGCAGACATGTGACAGCATCAAGGGCTGCAGGCGTAACGGTATTTTCTCTAGCATAAAGCTCAGAGTAGTGCTCGACCCACCTCTCCATCTGCTTACCCTTATCGGTTAGCTTCTCTCCGCTGATGGTTTTTAGCGGTGCCGTCTTACTTTTTTGTGGGCCAAGTGCTTTCTTTATACCGTCATACATTTGTTTAATGTTGCCTGTTTGCGATGCGATCTGGATGCTCTCACTGAGCTGGAGCCAATAGTCATTTGCACAGCGTCGAGCAGTTTGTTGAACTTTGCTTCTCGTAGCCTTCAGGATCTGTAGGGTTCTAGCACTCGGTGAACGTTTGTATTCATTCATAGCACTGCGCTTAGCTTCAATGACAGGTGCCATCACATCTGATGAAGCATCAAACCAGTCATTTGACTTTGCCGTTTTCTTACCAAAGGTGGCAAGTGCAGTACTTTGAATGGTGTTCCGTAGATGCTCCCAGTTCTCTGTAATAGTATCACCATGCTGAGGGCTGCTGAGCACTTTCTTGAAGGTCGCAGTAAATCGAGCGATCATGACAGGGTCTGACAACTTGCTGGTATCGATGCGTGGTTTCCCTTCATGTCTGATACGATAGAGTTTTCTTGGTTGTGCTCTGATTTTGCAGCAAACCAAGGAGTGATCTGTATCACAGTCTGCACTATGGTACGAGTGCGTGGAGAGCACAGACCTGAGAAGTGGCCTTCTGACGAGTATCAGGTCCAGTTGGTGCCAGTGCTTGGATCGTGGGTGTCTCCATGACACCTTATGCTGGGGTTTTGTCTGAAAGTAGGTGTTGGTCACGAAGAGGTCATGGTGGACACACAGCTCTAAGAGCCGTTGTCCATTTTCATTCATCTTGCCAATACCAAACCTGCCCAGACATGAAGGCCATGAAACATTATCGGCACCCACTCTAGCGTTAAAGTCCCCAAGGAGAACAAGCTGTTCTTGCCTAGGTATGCTTTTGATGACTGCTGCTAGATTCTCGTATAACTCATCTTTAGCTTCTGAGGCAGAGTACAGAGTAGGAGCATACACACTGACAAGGGTGATGGGACCTGTGCTAGTTTGCAGGCGGAGCGTTAACAGGCGTTCTGATCCATTCTCGCCTGGTTCAACCATTTTAGTTAGCGATTTTTTTACCGCAAAACCTACTCCGTGTTCTCTAGTTTTATTAAGATCTTTCCCTTGCCAATAAAATGTGTAGTCCTTCTCACTCACCGTTCCAGAGTCTGCCAGGCGCGTTTCCTGAAGTGCAACTATATCCACCTCAAGTCGTTTAAGCTCATCATTAATTATGGCTGTCTTCCTTACATCGTTTACGTCCTGTAGGTTTTCGGATAGTCCAGTCAACATAGTCCGGACGTTCCAGCATCCCAATCTGAGAGTTTGCTTATTTCTATTATTCTGATAATTGCTTGGTGCAAAATTTTCTGTCCACAGTTCGGGTTTGACCCTAATCCCCATGCACCCAATGGGGGAAAGCAGACAGTGGCGGGACAACACCTAATTGACTGGAGCTGCCCAGCTTGAAGCGGGCGGTAGCTGTCCAGTGAGATCCTAGAACCTCTCCCACTGTCGGAAGTAGCCCCTGGCGCCATGCCCTACGCCAATTGGGCAAAATGCTTATAACCGGTAACTGCTACTTCCCGTGTTTTGCCAACACCTATAGGGTGAAGCTTGAGTGTCCTCTCCAGGGCGCGAGCTTGGGCACAGTTATATGGAGATCAAGCTGTGCCCATGCAGCATGTTCCCCCTCTCCACACAGCCGGTAGATCCAAAGGAACGGCAGTAGCCGATACAGTTTGGTACCAGCCACGTCGCAGGAGTTGCCAGAATAATGTCGAATCGACATTAGACTGCCTTAGGGACTCCGACTCCGGATTTATCTTCAGGGTTTACTCCCGAAGCCAATTCCATAAATGGATATTCCCGCAAGGCAGCGGTGGTTTGAATTCAGAGTTCCTTCTCTTAGATAAGCTACCAACCAAGGATCACGAGCCCTATCTGCCCGAAGCTGCTGGTTTTAAGGCGCCAGTCGCTCGCCTTTGCCCCTTCTCCCGTCAGTGAAAACAGTTCCGCCGGGCTCAAGTTGAGCCAAACGTGAAGGCCGGGAGCTGGACTTGGTTGTCAGAGGCTGCTTGAGGCGCGTGCCATAGAAGCATTTATCTGCAGTGAGAGCTTATCCTCACTACAACTCCCGGCTGTAACAACCTTGTTACATGGTAGAGTTTACTCTGGGCTCTAAAGTCCTCACAATTCTTCAAACAAGGTCCGGTCTGATAAATGGAATTGATTCTAGTCTTAACTCTGGCAATTCTCCCTGAACTAGACTTGCAAAAATTGTCAGATTATATTGTAGGTTTTTGTCCCCCTCCTTGTCCGGGCTGTTGGGACAAACGCCCAATCGACGCAGTTGTTATTCACGCCTCAAAGTATCAGCCAATCTTATTTGAACGTTTAAATGTATGGCACTTTATGATGAAATATTTTGCATGACTGATCGAGTGCAAAATTTCAAACGTTACTTTTCTAAAATTGGGCAGTAAACATCCGATCATTAACTGGTCAAGTTACGTCTCTCACACTTCAACATGTCCTCCCAGATTGGGGGAATTATCTGACTTGCCTATCCCACGTAATTCAACCATCGTTATCAGACTATGACTCGGCGCAATTCCGCCATCTTGTCTGGACATTTCGTGGTTTATCCGCACCTCCAATATCCAAGTCTATTTTTCTGTAGAATTGTAAAGGATTACTCACATCTTGTACAAACACCGTCATTAGCCTTTCACCTGAGATCAAATGTGGGACTGTCACGCTTTTGTGACCGTTCTTCTTCTTCTTCTTCGTTCGTCCTGAAAAGGACGTTGATTACGTTGTGTCCGTTTACACCGAAGCTGCGATATTTGCGCCTTTCGGCCGACACATCCGACTTCAGCACGGCATTTTTGGGACAGGGTTAGCTTTCCCTCTTCGATCCCTACTCACTCAGCCAGACTGCAGTGATGCAGCCTGTTTCCAGGACCACCACTTGGAGGTGGAGTAGGGTCATGGTCAGCTCTGGTTCGCTGACCCTGACGCAAGCAGTCTAGCCATGGGTCGCTAACTGCATTTCTCACTGTTGACGCGTCTTAGGTAACCCAATTAGTCCCCCAGGGATGGACTTGCGAATTGAAGTGAATTGAAATTTGAAAGTTATGTAAACATTGACCTTCGGATGAGTTTTCTAAGTTGACAAATAAGGGCAGGGAAGAGAGAAACAACAAAATATCACTCACACAGGAATGTAATGCAATCCTGCCGGAGTGGACATGAGAGCACACAAACCGTTTTGGGATACCTCCTCTAGTGCGGCATGCACCTCGCACCAGGAATCTCCTAGTCAGATCAACCACTGATAACCTCTGACCACATATAACTCATAAAGTCAACACAGACGCGGCATCTTCTCCTCGCGTATACAACTTATATCTAGGCCCTATAACATCACTTCTAGCGCATCAAAACCATTGCGCATTCTAACATCACTTCTAGGCTCTACAGTCTAGCAATAATCACTTCAGATGCAATAACATCACAATCGACCCGTTATAACATCACATCCGACCCGTTCCTCTACAACGGTCAGTCACACAACTCTAACATTGCAAAATACTCTCCGTCATACCGACAGTTCACTACCCATTATGCTGTCCACGGGCTTACGTGAATCTCCCAAACTTACGACAGCCCTAAACAGCACTATAAGTATATTACTTCAGAAATAACACATGACCATGAAGAACTCCCAACGGGCTGATCACCCGTTCGCCAGTCACTTCGATTACGGAAACAACAGCAAATGGATTGATTTGCCGTTGCCCTAAAGACGCCAATAGGCGTGATGGGAAACAATGGCAAAGAAAACCTATCTGCTGTTGCCCTAAGACGCCACTAGGCGTAATGGCCACTGACTGCTTTGACGGTCGGTGGCTAAGGACGGAAGAAGAAGAAGAATGAAGAACTCGCATGTCACAATGCTGGTGGCATTTAGCCATAACAACCACTCACTCCTTTACCCACACACACATTGAAACACACGTCATGTGTATCATTACAATATCTTTTCTAGCAATCCCATCATCAGTAAAAGTAAATTACGGAAAATTACACCAGCCCCTGTTGCGCAAACACTGTGAAATCAAACACCAATGCTAAGACCGTGTGATCAAGTATCACTGTCACGCGATGCACTAATCGCAACTGTTTTGTGATAATGCTGACATTTCTCTTCTTTCATACCTGCTCCCGGATAACTGTCAATAAGTAATTATATACGGCGTTAAATAATAGAGAACATTCTGGTGTGAACTTAACGACATCTCTGCCAAACAGTAATCAGTGATATAATAGCATTGAAGTATAGCAGTCACCACCTGCGCCATAGCTTGGTTCTGCAAACTATTCTGGTAATTTGATTTGATTTTTTTGTTGTTGACCAGGTGTCATGCTTTGATTGGATTTGTCTGCCCTTTCGTCACAAAATGACTTTTGGATCGTTCTCTCATCGCTCTCTTGTTCACTATGGCCGTATCCTGGACATTTAGTGTATTGATTATTTACGGGTTTCAGTGACCGGCACCCTCTTTCTTTCTCTGCACTGTAGCAGATATGTTGTATTTTCAGCATTCTGTCACTCCTTTCAGTATATTTTGTCTCGTCTGTTTACCTGACCATCCCTGCTGTAAATAGTAGACAGGTGATGCAATATTGAAACGACAGGAATATTCTCGTGTACCCAACCTTGGCCGCTACCGGTTAACACGAAAATCGCCAGCGTATTTGTCTAATTGCTGATAAGGCCAGGGTGCGCGACAGATAAGAGATTACTTGTCTGGGAGACACATTTTGGACAGATAGGGATGACCTAATCGCTTCCTGTCCGACTTGTTATGACAAGATTACTTTAGATTGTAATAATGTGTTACTCACTCACTCATAACCCTACACTCCCAAAGGAGCATAGGCCTTCAACAAACACATGCCAAGTCCTCCTGTCACGTGCCATCATATCAAGATCCTTCCACGTTCTCCTTATCATTTTCATCTCTGTTTCCAGCTCTCGTCTCTTGTTCCACTGGCACTTGTCTAGTTCTTGTCATCAGTTCCACGTTGGTAACCTTGTCATACCATTTTAATCTCCCTATTCTACACAGTCGGCGTCTGTGGCCTAATGGATATGAACGCAGTTTCATAATCCAGATATACCAGGTTCGAAACCTGCTGCAGGCGGTTTGGTAGCAGATCGCTTTGTGTGGATTTTTAACAATGGTATAAGCGCCGTACCGTTCAGAAAGGAATGGCAAACTACTGAATGAAAAAAATTGCCTAGAAAAATCACAAACAGCCAAAAAAGCTGGAGTTGATTGCCACGTCCTGTAAAGGATAAGCAACTAACTTATTCTACACAAGCACCCATTTATGAAAGTCTGTAGCTTTTTGGTTGTTGTCTTTGTTGTTCTCCGTGTCTCAGAGCCATACAATAGGACTGACTTCACATTTGAGTTGAAGATTCTTATTTTCGTGTTGGATCCGATTTCTCTTGATCTCCATACATTTCCCAATGCAATGAAAGCTCCTCTTGCTTTTTGTATTCTTATGGTGATATCACTGTCTGTCCCTCCAACTTTGTCTATATTGCTGCCAAGATATGTGTATGATTCTACATCTTGTATTGGTGCTTCTTCAAGTTCAACCCTTTTTTCATTACCTGCATTTATTCTCATTATCTTTGTCTTTTCCCTGTGTATTTTCAGACTCAATTGCTGTGACCTCTCATCGAGTGTTTTCAATTTGTCCTGCATCTGATTACGGTTATGGGACAGAAGAGCCAAGTCATCAGCAAAATCCAGATCATCCAACTGCTTAGTCAGAGTTCACTGGATTCCATTTCTGTTGTGTGTTTTTGATGTTCTCATAACCCAGTCTATTGCTAATAAGAAAAGAAATGGAGACAAAAGGCATCCCTGTCGCACTCCTATTCTTATCCCAAATGGTTCTGTAAGCTGTCCTTCATGAAGAACTCTGCATGTCATGTCTTCATCTGTTTTCTTTATTAAATTAATGATCTTCAGGGGAACTCCATAATGCCTCATCAATTTTCAAAGTGATTCTCTGTCTACACTGTCAAATGCCTTTTCGTAGTCCACAAATCCGATGTATAATGGTGAATTCCATTCCAGACTTTGTTCAACTATTATTCTCAAAGTGGCTATCTGGTCTGTACAAGATCTGTTTTGTCGAAAACCTGCTTGTTCATCTCTCAGTTTCTTGTCTATGGACTCTTTTAATCTCTCAAGGATAATCCTATTTAATACTTTTCCTGGCACTGATAGTAACATTATTCCTCTATAATTTGTGCACTCTTGTAAATTTCCCTTCTTAGGCAACTTAACCAGATATCCTTCCTTCCATTCTGCTGGTATCTCTTCCTTTTCCCGGACTTTACCAAGTAATTTATATAACATCTCTGTAGCCGTGTCGATATCTGCTTTGATGGCCTCTGCTGGAATGCCATCAGGTCCAGACGCTTTTCCATCTCTTAGAAGCTTTATGGCTTTCTTTATGTCTTCCTTCGTTGGTCTTTCACCGTTAATTTGTAGCTCTTCTTCTGCTGGCTGGATGTCCGGGGGGTTTTGTGGAGCTGGTCTATTGAGAAGGTCCTCAAAATGTTCTGTCCACCTCTTCATTTGCTCTTGTATGTTGCTGAGCAGTTTTCCATTCTTGTCTTTTATGAGGCAACTTGTTTGCTTGTATTTCCCTGTCAGCTTCTTTGTGCTGTTATACAGTTCTCTCATATTTCCTTTGGGTGCAGCATCTTCTGTCTCTCTTGACAACTCCTCAATATACTTCCTCTTGTCTCTTTTGATACTTCTTTTAACTTCTTTGTTTGCTTCTGTGTACACTTCTTGAGCCTTGGCTTTGGAACTTCTGGTTTTGCTTGTGTTTAAATCTGCTTTCTTGTTTTTTTCTGTCTTTTATCTTATTGATGGTTTCTGTTGTTATCCATTCTTTTTGTTGTCGTTCCCTTTTCCCCAGTATTTCTTCACATGTCTCATTCCATACCGTTTTGATTTGCTTCCAATAGTCTTCAGTATTCTCTACATCTTCCAGCTGTTGGAGCACTTGGAATTTGTTGGATATTGTGACCGCAAATTTGTCTCTTGTTTCTTGATTTCTTAGATGTCCTACATTAAATTGTTGTCTATAATTTTGCATTGTTGCATATCTCTTGAGTTTCATTTTTACTTTGGCTATCAGAAGGTGGTGATCTGATGCCACATCTGCTCCTCTATATACCTTTACATCCTGCAATGATGATCTAAACTTCTTGTTTGTGCATATATGATCAATCTGATTTTCTGTTCTATGGTCTAGTGATATCCATGTTGCCTTGTGTATTCTCTTATGTGGAAACATGCTTCCTCCTATAGCCAGTTGATTTGAAGCACAGAAGTTTGAGAATAGTTCCCCATTTTCATTCATTATTCCTATCCCCTGTTTTCCCATGACTTCTTCAAAGCCGATGTTGACTGTACCTATCTTTGCATTCATGTCACCCATCAAAATTGTGATCTCTTCTTTTCACTTTTTCCATAATTTCCTGTAGTCTAGTATAAAATACTTCTTTCACAGACTTTTCTTTGTCATTAGTTGGTGCATAACATTGGATGACATTTACATTTATTTTCTTTTTAGCTGTTTTAAAAGTAGCTGTTATTATTCTGGATCCAACGGCTTCCCATTCAATGAGTGCTTTCTGTGCTTCTTTAGATAACATAAGAGCTAGCCCATCACTGTGGTGTGAACTTTCGTCTTCATGTCCTGAGGACAGCCCCAATTCGCCTGTGATGAGTTTCTTCCTGTCTACCCCCTTCCACTTTGTTTCACACAGTCCCAGAACCTCGATTTTATATTCCCTCATCTCTGCTGCTACTTGTGCCACTTTCCATTGTTCATTTAATGTCCGAACATTCCAGGTGCCAAATCTGGAAGTTCTCCTAGAGGAAAGAAGGTTAGTCAGTAACACAGACTCCTTTCGGCTTTCTCTGTGTTGCATCATACGCCTCCCTGCGAGAGGAGCTTCCCCTGTCTTGGATGGCTGAGTTTTATTTTCTTTAATTGACTTGTCCATGTTTGTTGAAGTTTTTTGTGGTTTAAATTTTTTTACAGGATGGGGTTACCGGCCCCATGCCCAACCCTCCTTAGCCGCTTTCTACGACATGCTTGGCATGGAACAGTGTTACTATTCTTTGCTCCCCTTTCGGTCCCCGGTAACACACGGGTGGATAATTTGTTACACCTGAAACAAATTGTAGTATGAGTTTTCGGATGTGTTGGTGAGTTCGCCTGCCAGGCAACCGGATGTTTTCATACCATATATGGGAGACGTGACCTTTGCATCACGTGCAAAATTATTCCAGGTCGGAATATTTTGAAATTACCCCACCCAACATTTTTGTTTGAAACGATTGGCGCTTTCTTAGCTTCTTAACAAACATATGATAGGGTATGACAGGCATATAACCCGACACGTTCCAGTGTTATTTCACTGTGAGAATCGCTTACCAAAGACACCAGTAGTTAGAATCAGGATTCAAACCTTATCAGTCTGGACACCTTTTATTGGAGTATTCATAAGGACTTACACAACAGCCCAGAAAAACTCTATCAATTTAATAAGGAAAGCCACTGTCTGAGGAAACTGAACACACGGAGTCATAGAGGGAATTATCTTATAAAAGTAACGACCCCCAAGAACACGTGTAAGATGCCTAATCAAGAGCCTTAACTTCATTTATTGAGCAAAACGTCTGTGAACCATGATTGGCGTAAGTTGTCAGTTTACATTCTATATTTTTCATTACTAACATGTGAACTAGTATGTATATATGAGAATGTTAATATTAATATGTGAAAATCGCTAGTGGATGTCCAAGTCATTTGAAGCTGCCAACCTCATCAAATAGAATGATGATTTCATGAACCACCACAGCAAGGGCTGGTGACTGCTTTATTGCTAGTTTCTTACAGAGAACGAAAAGCATAAGGTAGTCCAAAGTTCCGTATGGAGCAGGGAGGGAAAGATGAAAGAAATTATGTACATTCTAAGTATAAGAAATACAGTTTCAAACCAGTGTAAAAGTGTATGTAAACATATTCACTTTAAAATTAATTAAAGTTCAAATTTTTCTATCAGTGTAAATGTAATAGAAAACATATTCAATTTTTATTGTGAACACTTTTCAGTCATTGGAAATGAAAATGTAAACATATTCTATCTGTATTATTAACCTTTTCATTTAAATGTAAAGAAAGTTATCTCTCGAGGGATTAAGTTTAATTCTCATCGAGGGTAAATTCTGAGTTATATAGCATAGTGGGAATAGGGGGGGGGGGGGGGGGGGGGGAGGGTGGGGGAGGGGGGGGGGGGGGGCGGGGGGGGGGGGGGGGGGGGGGGGGGGGGGGGGGGGGGGGGGGGGGGGGGGGGGGGGGGGGGGGGGGGTGGGGGGGTGGGGGGG